>PVJL010005187.1:0-112951 GCA_004026885.1 Lyroderma lyra
TGCACCCCTTATGCCATAACTATCACCCTTTTCCAAAAGGGCATCATCCCTTGTAGGCACCAGCTTGTAAGGTCACTGAAGGCTCCATGTGAGACAATAAAGTCTGTACCTACTTGGTACATCAGGTAGAAGATGAAGCCCAGGGGCAAGTTGATGCTTACTGACCCAGGCCTTAGGACATTCATGGCCTGCTTTTCAGCACTGTGGGACAAGACGCCCTCCTCTCCCAGCTCCCCTCCAAATTCCACATCTGCTTAACACATTTAACTTCACTTTTTATTTCAGCTTTCTGTCTCACGTATCCTGCCCTCATTACTCACTTCTTCCTATCTTTTCTTTAGCCATCCCCTCCCATCCATGCTGACATCAATTTTCTAGACTTTTTGATTCTTGGGATTTCTCTCTCATCACCAAATCATTGTCTTTGTTGGGCTTTTCCCAAAATGGTCCAGAGCCTTGGTTGATTTTAGTCACACCAGATGACTTTAATGATCATTCTTAGGTAACAGAAAACCCTGTGGTTGCAGTCTGAACTTAGTAATTAAAATATCCAGTCCCATGCAGTAATCAATACTCTGAAATTGATTTCCACCTGTCTCCTCTCATAGAAGTGGGAGAGTTGAGACATGGTCCTTCCTACCTCTTTACTCACCTTGCATTCATTCCTAGCATTTATGGTGGGAAGAAGGTAAGGAATGGGGAGAGATGGAGAATAAGAAAGATCTTGCTAGATGAATACTGCAGTAAGGTAGCTTTGCTTTCTCTGGCCTGACAAGTGTTTGAAATTACTCCTGGGGCATTTCCAGGAGATTGCTTTGAGGTCTTCATCTGGAACATTTGACTGCTTCAGTGACTTGGCAATGAGTTTTTCTCCTGGCTTCCTGGGATCTGTGTCATACATTCTCCCTGTTGGAGTCCATGTCCCATCCTCTTTGAGCAGAGTTTGACATTGCTCCAAACGACTCTCAGAAAACACTCATGTGTCTTTTATTCCCACCCACTCTGGTCGTACCTGCTGATTCCAAAGAGCAGCCTGGCCCCTCTCCCTGCATAGCTGACCACCAAGGCTCATCCTTGTGCTGGACACACATCAGTGCAAAACCCAACTCTGTGGCATGTGACCAAGACAGAGGTTTGGTTTTCTCCCCTCAACTCAAGAGGAGAAAACCCCAACTCTTCCTCCCTAGAGGAGTGGTACTCATAACACAGTCTCCCAGAAAAGTATTCCTCACCAATACTCTGATCTTCAGCAATCTGACCCTCTCATACCCTAGTGGTGGGTAAGAAATCTGCGTATCAGATATGACATTGATGCCTTTGGTGCCTGTACCTTTTTTCTCTTGGACTCTCAGTTGAACCTTCCTTTAAGTGTTTTATTACATTTATTACATTATAGGGATCCAGAAAGTTTTATTTCTCTATTCCACATACTAGGAATGTTCCCTGTTTTTTGCAAACTAAAAACAGTTGCTGCAATGTACATCTATGTACATGTCTCCCAATGTACTTGTGCTAGAGTTTCTCAAGGGGATATACCCAGAAATGAAATTCATGAGTTGTACACACACTTTTAATTTCACTATTATAGTTTTATGTAATTTTTATATTTACATTAGTATTTTTATTGCCAAAATTTTGTCCATAGTGATTGTACCAATTACTACTGTTGTGAGTGAATGAAAATACCATTTCCCCTTAGCAACTCTTTCTAGTTAAAACCTCAAAGTATCTTAAGTTTTGGGAGGGGAGTGAAAATGGTGCCTATTTATTATTTCAGTTAATTTTTATTTTCTTGATTTCTAGCAATCTTGATCATCTTTTCATATGTTTGTCATAAAAATAACCTCTTCTGTGAATTGCTTATTCAGTCTTTGTCCATTTTTCTGCTGGGTTAAGTACATTTTTTTTTCCCTGATTGCTCTATAGGAATTCTTATTTTTAAAATAATTTAAAATTTTTAAATAAAAAACACTTAACAAAATTTACAATCTTAGTCATTTTTAAGTAGGCAGTTCAGCTGTGTTAAGTGTATTCACATTTTTTTGTGCATCACATCTCCAGAACTTTTTCATCTTGGTTATATTCTGGTACAAGTCCATTCTCTATCATGCATATTGCACAATTCAGTCTCTTGTTTTAGGAATTTTTTGTCATGTAAGAATTTAAATTTTGATATAATCAAATTTATCTTTTACAGTTTGTGATTTGAGAGTTGTGTTTAAGAAATCCTTCTCTGGGTCGTATGTGTGTGTGTGTGTGTGTGTGTGTGTGTGTGTGTATAAATAGATTGAATGTTTGTGTCACCCCCAAATTAATATATTGAAACCTAATTCCCAATGTTATGGTATTTAGAGGTTGGGCATTTGGAAGGTGCTTAGGTCATGAGGATGAAACCCTCATGAATGAGATTAGTACCCTAATAAAATGGGCCTAAAAGAGCTCTTGTCCCTCTGCCACATGAGGACAGAGCAAGAAGACAGCTGTCTATGAACCAGGAAGCAGGTTCTCACCAAACACAGAATGTGCCTGCACCTTGATCTTAGACTTTCCAGCCTCCAGACTGTGAGAAATAAATTTCTATTGTTTATAAGCCACCCAGTCTATGGTGTTCTGTTTTTTGTAAAAGGGATAAATTATGGCCAATATCTAGGATCATTCTGGTGTATAACTCTAAGGTACTATATAATTGGTGGAGTTATGTAATTACAACCTGTGTGACTATACATAGCTGCCCTGACAATAATCATTATCCTTTCAAAGTAACATCTATAAAGATCTATTATATCAATGTCTATTTTTTAGAGCTAATAAAATATTTTACTTAGTTGATAAATTAGTGTGTTCTCACTTCCATTTGATTACCAGGAAGCTCAGAGATAAACTTTGTATTCAGCAGTAGTAGCTTCTCCTAACCTGGACTCTTAAGGATAATTATTTACCTCCACTCATACACATTCAGTCCCTGCCTTTTCTTTGTCCTTCAATTTTAAAAAACTATGGTAGAGTACACATAAAATAAAATTTATAATCTTAACCATTTTAAGGTGTTAAGTACAACCATAATGTTGTGCAACCATCACCATCATCCATCTCCAGAACGTTTTCATCTTCCCAAACTGAAACTTTGTCCCCATTAATCAATAACTCTATTGACCTTCAGCTCCTGGTACCCATCATTTTTTCTGTCTCTACGATTTTGACTGCCTCATATGAGTCAGCCCTTGACTTTTTATACCTGCTTGATAGGTTGGACTTCTGTTTCAAGCTGCCTCAGATCACATTTTCTTGAAGCAAGCTTAGTATAAACAAAAAAACAGGATGGTAATAATTAGGCACCTGGGAAACAAAGAGAGAGCCTAGGATAGACTTCTTCTAGCCATCCAGCAAATGAGTATGGCTGAGGAGGTAAAAATGAAACACATAAGAAATGTCAAAAGAAGGACACTTAAGTCCCTATTACTTGTTGGAAATTTATTTACCATAAAGTTGGGCCTGCAGGACAACAAGGAGCTATACTTCCATTAGAATAACAAGTCAAATCACACAAGGGAGCATTTAGATTTGAATCAGGGACCTCTTGGTCTAGCAATCAAATATTGTACCCCCGAGCTATACCCCCAGACATTATCCCTTTTTAATAAGATACTTTCATAGTTGCAGTCTTTCCCAAACTCTGCTCTCAGCATTATTTATCTCCCTGGGGAGCTGCCTGAACTGGTGCTCTGGGTACCCACCTTCACACCCATCAGAAACTGCTCCCTTTCCTCAGAGTTTGTGCATCTATGTTCACCTGAACATCTCTCTTCCCAGAGTACTTCTCACGCCCTCCCTCATCATCATCATCATCATTGTTATTATTATTATTATTACTCTGTACAGGAGGAATTCTACCCATTCTTTTAATATCTATGATGCTTTTTTTCTTTTTATACTTTCTCCATCTTCCACTCTGTTTTGGTTTCCTTTCTCAGGGACCAAGGCCTGGGACATATTAGAGGCTCTCAACAGCTTGGCTTACCCCAGCAGCGGCACATGGCCAAGAAAGCTGTAGCTCCAACTTTTTGGAGAAAGAGGAGTGGGCAAGGATAAACCCAGATGTCAACATAGCTAGAGAGCCTGGGATTGGGCACCAAGCCTACCTTGTTCTGGACCTCAAAGAGCTCCTGCTTTTCAGTAATGCATTTCCTAATATTGAGCCATTGTGATACTGTTTGAGCCTTTCTTAGTTATGTTGTACTATACTATTAGACAAGATTTTCTACTATTTAATTTAGATTACTCTGAAGTGAGATTGGCCTATCCCAATAGAGGAAGGTGGTCCTTCGGTCAAGAGTATCTGAGTAGCTGAGCCCCTGCTAGAACCTCCATAAAAGCTCCTGGGGTTCATTTGTAGGAGAAAGTAGGCTAGTCAAGCTTCCAAGACTCCAGACACATGAGGCACTGCATGTGGCAGTCTGCCTTTACCTAAAGAAAAAAAAAGAGTTAATCAAGAGTGTTGGCAAGTAGATAATTTTTTCCAAGATTATAAACAACACTTTGGTGAACAGGAACATACATCTTTATCTTTGCTCAGTCTCAGATCATTTCCCTATGATTGATTCCTAAAAGTGAAAATAGGTTCCAAGGACAATGCTCAATAGTGTGGCTCAGAACAGCCATTCTCAGTGGTTAAGTCAATCCTAGTGGTTCCACATGCTCATTGCTTTACTCCCCATCCTTGCCCTTACGGTCTTGCCAGGTGACAACATTTACTCTGCCCTTCACCGTAATGCTTCAAAAAAGTGTCCAGAAATCCTGCACTATCAGAAACACCAAGGTATGAAGCATTGGCTCCCAGACTTGCAGCCTGAGACCCTGAATCTGTAGACGCAAACTGATTTGACTGGGCTCTCAAGACCTTCCTAATGAGGCTCTCAAAGATGGATACATAATAAGCCAGCATTCCCCCCAGGTTACCTGGGAAAACAAATTAGCTTTCAGAAGGTTGTTCAGTGAGGCTGTAACCAGAGCAAATGGAATTGAACACTCTTCAGGGTATTTTTCTCAGGCCAGGAAAAAAAAATTATTAATTATTCCTGTTCCACAGCAATGTCCCTTCTCTAGAGGCCGAACACTCACATCTGCCAAGCTGGGAATCTCAACGTCCTCACTTACCAGGTGAGTCCTGTCACTCCATCTTCTGAACATGTGTATCCCTTCTCCATCTAGTGTCTCAGCTCTGTGATGTGCTCCATGTGTACAAATCTTAGTCTACCAATTGAGGAGGTAGAAGACATGGAACTTAATTCTCCTACAAAACAACTTGATCTCTGTTTTGTGTCCCATTCTGCTGAGTGGCAGAAATTTAATGACTCAGCTCTTGGATCCCCCCAATTCCTCCCTTATAGCAGCTGAGTTCTGAAGGGGCTTTCAGGGTACCACAGCTTTGGGTGGGTGGGTATCTGGTCCTCTACATCATCTTGATCACATTGTATGCATGAGGACCTCATGATTTCATGCTGGAGAGTGCTGCATGTCTTCCTTAGTTTCCTGGCACTGCTGGCCACACCCATGCAATGCTGGTTGTCCTTTGTGGCACTCGCATGCTGGGACAGAGTTTTCTGCTCTGGTGCCAATCTTTATATCCTGAATCCCCCAGCACTCAGACAGCTGGAATTTGAAAGCTGAGCACTAACAATTTGCATTTTATGGGGTCACCCCTTCCTTGTGCTGTTAAAGGCAGAAGACCCACTTGGTTGAATGGGGGAGGGCTGGATAGCAACCACAGAAGGAAGGAAGACCATCTCCATTATAACTCGCTACACCTGAACCGTAGGAAGACCCTACAGTTCTCTCCATTTCCCCTCCAAGACCCCATTATTCTCCATCATTCCAAGATAGCTCTAGCAAGGACCTTCCTATGACTCAGCACTAAATGCTTTCCATGAATTGTGTCCTTTCATCTTTATATCAAGCTTGTGAAATAGGCACAATTATTATTCCCAATTTACAGATAAAAAAACCTAAACGTTAGAGAAATTCAGTACCCGGATAGTCTAACTCCAGAACTAAAACTTGTGACCATATTGCAAGAAGTCTTTGCAATATGATTGAATGGGGTCTCTGACTCTAATGGCAGCACTACATAAAACCTCAGCCAATTCCTTACTGTCTGATTTCCCTTCTAAAATATTCATGAGGTAACAGCTCATCACCCACTGCTTTAGGCTATTAGGTTATGATATGATTAATTAGGTCATATAGCTCACTTTTACTGACATTCCTCTGAAGAAATCACTTTGAGTGTTTCTGCTCATAAACACATCTCTCCAGGTCACTTCTGCTGGCCAGTCCCACCCACTGCATGATAATTCTAGTTTCATTTTTCACAAGTGGTAGTATCTTCAAGTTTCAAGAGAATCACCATCCCAAATATAAATAAATGTGAGAGAATCCTCGGAGAAGCTGGAGGTAAACACTTTCCCCCCTAATTTCTGGGTAAGACGAGCTATGTAGCCAATCCCCGCAGCATGAGCCCACTGGCCTAACAGCAGAATAGCTGGTACCCACCTATGTATCTATCATTTGTCACTGAGCCTTGTGCTGTTGCTGCTGTGGTTGATGCTGCTAATGCACCAGAAACCACAGTGACTGGTTCTATGAGTGTTGCTTGTTTCTTCTTGCTTTTCAGCAAAGTTCTTTTTGAAAATGTCATCCTATCTTCACGGTGCTAAAACGAATAAGGAAAAAATTTCCCCCTCACACACCAATTTAGTTTATTAATATAAAATGCAAAACCAAATCAGAACCAGAAAATGAAAACAGTATTTTTTAAATTGGGAAGCATAGTTTCCTTCTGTTATCTATAAAAATATTTATCTATGAGAAAGGAATTTTTTTTACTTTTATTATAAAAAATTTCAAATATATACAAAAGTAGTGGTATCCATCATCTAGTATATTGGTCAGGGATCTCTAGAGAAACAAAACCAATTATATATTATACATAATTTTATATAACCAATTATATATAAATGTATATAACTATATATGATTTTATATAATCAATTAGATATATTTATATATCTGTTAACTACAACTATATGTGTGTGTATACACACACACACACACACACACACACATATGTGTGTGTGTGTGAGGAAGAGAGAGAGAGATCGATTTATTATAAGGAATTGGTTCACATGATCATGGAGATTGATCTGCCATCTGCAAGCTACAGACTCAGGAAAGCTGGTGGTGTGGTTCCGGTCAGAGCCGAAAGGTCTGAGAACCCGAGAGGTTCTCAGGCAGGAAAAGACCAGTGTCTCAGCTGAAGCAGATAGGCAGAGAGAAAATTCTCCCTTCCTCTGCCGTTTTGTTCTATTCAGGCCCTCAATGAATTGGATAACACCCACCAGCATTGGGGAGGGTAATTGGTTCTGCTTAGATTTTACTGATTCAAATGCTAATCTCATCTAGAAATACACTCACAAACACAAATTTTTGCTTCAACTAAAAAATAATGTTGAACCAAATATCTGTGTGCCCTATGACCCAGTCAACTAGAAACATAAAATTAACCATCATATTCACCTTTACCAATTTTCAACATGGCCTAACTTGTTAGATCTAGAGGCTTAATAAAATTCAGGTTCGATTTTTTGGCAAGAAGAAATCACTGAAGTACTGTGTTCTTCCTTTGTATAAGGATGCATGTTGTGTCTGCTTGTTTCTTTTTTTGTGAAATTAAGATTAACTAGTATGTGAGGTGTTGTTAATCTCACTATAAATTTCCCTGTCAGACACTAATCTCATATAGTTTAAGCAGGCATTGGTGATACTTGCTTATACCCATTATTTCATTAGGAGTTATAAATTGTTTTATTCTGATTCCCAATCTTTATTAGCTCAAATTTTTTATTAGGAAGAGTTTCCTTTATCAACTATTTGGTTCTGTTGGATTATAGTTAATATGGAAGGTATAGAACAAATGCTTGACTCTTTCTTTTTATTCATGAATTTTCAAAATAATAAATCAATGCCTTAGCAACCTTCAAATTTGACCAGTGAGGGCTGTTAATGAATAGATGGATTTTTTAAATGCATATTTTATGTGTTTCAATCAATTGTACTCCTTCTTTTTGATCTTCTAACTGTCCCATCTTTGGCTAATAGGAGCTTGTTCAATTTGGCTTTTACCATGACTCTAGCAGTCTCTGAGAGTTTCTTTGTTTTCTGTATAATGTGAGAATGTTGGCAAAAGCAAAGTGAAATTGCCAGGCTGTGTGGGCTGCTTTTAAGCAGGTATGAAGCCCAGTCTCAGAGATTGACTTTTATTTGTCTGTCGGTGGAGGGAGGTAGGTCTCGCTGGAGAAGTCTTGGCTGGAGTCTTCAGGATGGGAAGGACAGGTCTGGGTGATGGAGGAGACAGACTGACTGCCAATAGAACATAGTCTTCAGGGAGGACTCTTGCAGAACCTGGTCCTGGGCTTGACCTTGAGGGAGTGCAGCCCCATGGGAACTGCTTACATCAATAGGGCACCAGCAGACCTGGGTGAGGAGTGGGCCTCAGTGCCCATCACAGACTGCCCAGACTCTAGATTCTGGCAAAACAGCAGAAAGGGGGAAGACAGACCAAACAGACCGATGCTGTTGGTGAATGAGGCCTTATTTGATTTTTTAAAAATTAAATTTATTGGGGTGACATTGGTTAGTAAAATTACATAGGTTCCAGGTTTACAGTTCTTTATTGTCTACATGTTGCGTTGTGTCCTCACCACCCAGTCATTTCTTTTTCCATCACCATATAGTTGAATCCCCCTCCCTCTTTCCCCATCCTCTCCCACCTTTCCCTAAGGCAACTACTCAACTATTGTCTGTGTTCAAGACTTTTTTTTTCTATTTTGATTGTTTGTTTATTCTGTTCTTTAGATTCCACATATAAGTGAGATCATATAGTATATCTCAGTCTGACTTATTTCGCTTAGCATGATCTCTTCTAGTTCCATCCATGTTGTTGCAAAAAGTAAGATTTTATTCTTCTCTATGGCCAAGTAATACTCCATTGTGTAAATGTACCACAGCTTCTTTATTTAATCATTTGTGTTTATTGCAGCATTATTCACAATATCCACAATATGGAAACAACTTAAATGTCCCTCAGTAAATGATTGGATAAAGAAGCTGTGGTTCAGTTGATTATTTTAAAATTTTCAATTGTATTTTTAAAAGATAAATACTGAACTCACAGAATTCACATGATATAATGTTCAAAAGATACCAAAAGCAAGCAGTTGGAAGCAACTGTCCCTCAGTAGGTAAATAGGTAAATAAATTATGATACATCCAGACAATGGAATATTATTCAGGACTGAAAAGAAATGAGCTAACCAGCCATGAAAAGACATGAAGGAAACTTAAATGCACATTATTAAGTGAAAGAAGCCCATCTGAAAAGGGTTACATATTGTGTGAAACTCTGGAAAATGCAACTATATGACATTCTAGAAAAGGCAAAACTATGGAGACAATAAAAAGATCAGTGGTTGCCGGGGGTTTGGGGGTGGGAGACATAAATAGGCAGAACAGAAAGGACTTTTTAGGGCAGTGAAAATACTCTGATACTATAATGATGGATACGTGTCACACTCTTGCCTAAACCCATAGAAGGTACACCATCAAGAGTGAACCCTAATGTCAGCTGTGCCCTTTGGGTGATTGTGATATATTGATGTAGGTTCATAGATTGTAACAAATGTCCCACTCTAGTGAAGGATTTTGATAATGGGGGAGGCTGTGTATGTGTTGGGACAGGGAGTATTTGGGAAATCTCTGTACCTTCCTCTCAATTTTGCTGTGAATCTAAAACAAGCAACAAACAAACAACCTTAAGAATAAATAAGTAAATTTAAAGAATAAAATGAAAAAAAACGTATGCAGTGAAAATTCTCCCTCTCACTCATCTAACAAGCCTCCCCTAGAGAAAACTCGGGTTAACAGCCTCTTATATTTATTCCATGGATAGTCTATACATGTGCGTAATTAATGCATAAACTCTCACTGACTCTCTTCATATAAACACGAATGGTAGCACAACAACATGCTGTACTGCATCTGGCTTTTTTCATCTATTTTAATTTTATATAAGCAAAGGCAGAACTAGCCTTCCTAGTGCCAT
Source organism: Lyroderma lyra (assembly GCA_004026885.1). Taxonomy (NCBI): domain Eukaryota; kingdom Metazoa; phylum Chordata; class Mammalia; order Chiroptera; family Megadermatidae; genus Lyroderma; species Lyroderma lyra. The sequence goes on from PVJL010005187.1 coordinate 10,157, forward strand.
GATAAATGTAATCCTAAAGTAAAGGCAGGGGTATAGCCAGCCACTCAAGAGTCCCCAGCAGAGGATGGACACATCACCGGGAAGCCCAGCAGTGTAGAGAGAAATTTGGGATAATTATAAGGGGGTGCCTAGGATTTGAACTAGGGACCTGTTAATCTACAGTCAAATGCTCTACACTTGAGCTATACTCCAACAGATGAACTGCTTCTCACTCCCCACTTTATACTCCTACAGCCACACCCATATATCCTAAACCATCCAGTTTCTGTGTCTTTGTTGTCATATTATCACTCCAAAATGGCCTTTCTGTTCTGAACCCCATTATCACTCCAAAATGGCCTTTCTGCTCTGAACCCCAACTCACTTTCTCCCCCAAGTCTGGTGAATCAATTTGGTCACAATCTTCAGCCGGAGACAGGAGGGATCCAAGGACCCTCTTACTACCTAGATGAGAAAACCCAGTCTGCCTGGAGGCCTTTCACCACACCAATCTCTGGGTCTGAGAGCTCGGCTCACCTCATTTACTCTGTCAGTCACCTCCTTTCCCCTCATCATCTCTTCTTTATCCTTTCTTTGTTTTTTGCCCTCCTTCTTTTATTTACCACCTGTCTTTCCTCTTCTCACTGTGTCACTCATGGCTTCTTCCCTACCATCTCTCCTTTTCTAACCATCCAATCTCCTTAGACCTTTATCTAATTTAAGTGTTATTTATTTCAAACTAACTCCTTACCTGAGATGTAAATGGAAAACAGGACTAGTAAATAAAAGGTGGGCCATTTATTTCCAAATACAAAGTAGATGGCAGAAGTTAAGAAAGCTGTGAAAAATAACAGGAGTAATATTGTAGAATTTGTCTTAGTAAATATCAGAACATCTACTAAAACACAAGACTGAATCCAGACCTGGGGGTATAACATAGAATGTATATAGATTTAATAAAAGATAATCATGACGTACCTGTTCAGCTGCTCCTTCCACTGGCCTGAGGGCATCACAATTCCTCTTGCAGACTCATTTAAATTTGCATTGTTTGCTCCATAGCATAAAGGCAAGAACTAAGAAATAAATGGAAGGATTATGGATCACTTTGAAAACTTTCTTCTTTGTACTCTTCTACAGTCTCAACAATTTCTGTATAAAATGTATTACTTTCAAAATCAAAACTAATGAATACTATAAATTTAAGCATATTCCATTCTAGCAATTGCAAATAATACCATTTCTTATTGACATAATTAATAAACAATTGCTTTAAGACAAAAAAGGATTGATGGAATGCTAATTTGAGAAACATGCATCATAATTTACACATAACTCATTCAAGATTTTATAGGAATAATTATTTCCATGTTGCAGGTGAGGACAGAGCCTCATAACTCATGTGCCACCTCATCCCCCTTCACATTAGGATGTGTATCAATCTAAGATATTAATACTGGCTCAGATATGCTAAGTGTTTACTATGTTCGAGGCATTGCATGTACCTCTTCCCATTTAATCCTCCCAAGAACTCTTAGAAGAACAAAAAATAGTCTGCCATGAAGTAGCTAAGAGTACCTCCATTTTATAGATGAAGCACCAGAGACTCTGAGGGGTTAAATAACTCTCATTTGGTCATTCAACAAACAGTAAGCACCCATTGTATACCAAATGCTATTCTAGGCACTGACTGCTCAGCAGTGAGCAAGGCAAACAAACAAGTTCCTGCCCTCATGGAGCTTATATTCTGAGAGGTGTGACAGACAAGCAAACAAACACATGAACAAGATCATCACAGAGATTAAAAACACTACAGGAAAATAAAGCTGGATGATGTGATGAAAGACGATGGGGGTGAGACAGGGTGGTTGGGGAAGTGACAATTTGAGCTGAATGAAGTCTGACTGATAGGAAGCCAGTGTGCAAAAATTTGGATGCAGAGCATTCCAGCTGTGGGTAGAATGACTGCCAAGGCCCTAAGGCATGAAATAGCTTGGCAGGATCACAGACCATGCACAGTGCCAGTGTGGCTGCAGCAAAGGGACAGAGGAGGACAGATTTGAGTAGTGGTCAGGAGAGGTGGGTTTTATTTCATGTGCTGCCTAGAGAAGGGTGGAGCCTGGACTGAAGGCAGATCTGTCTCCTCCCATACATAGGACCACCACCTCCCAAACCTTCCTGATGGACTCTCTGCAGTGGATTTGACCCAGGTCCTGTCATCTCTGGCCTGTTTTAGTGTGACAGGCTTACCGAGTTGGTCTGGAAACTCTTTTGGCCATGAATTTAGGTTTGTTATTGTTCATCCAGTCAGCCTGGTTTCTGCCCTCGTGGAAGTGACTTTCTAGTGGATGTGACACATGAGTGTGACACACTGTCACTCTGGTCCTTTTTAAACTACCATTGTGATGAATGCTGTGAGTCCACAGAACAGGGCAGAGTGACCCTAGTCTGTGGGGTTCAGAAGAGGCAGTAACAGTGCCACAACATCTTGTAGGAGGAAGGGAGGTTAGTTAGATGAGTGGCCCAGGAGGCCTGGGTAGCATGGGTGGAACTTGAAGCAGAACTGCAGAGAGGCCAGGGTGCTGGAGTCAGGGAGACAGCCTCTTGCAGGCTGAACAGTGTCTTCCCAAATTCATGTCCTTCCAGGAATCTCAGAATGTAACCTTACTGAGAAATAGGGTCATCACAGATGTAATTACAGGTAACCCCCATATAACACGGTCATTATGTTCCTAAAAATGCTGTTACTCAAATCTGTTATATGAAACAAATAACTAGCACAAAAATGGGGTTCGGTTCCAAAAATTTTTAAAACGTACTATTATATTTTTATAATTAAGAGAAATACCATTATTAAAGCAATTTTCACCAAAAGTATATTAATATGTATTAAATAATGTTTTCTTCATCATCACTACTAAGAACCATTAACCGAGGGTGTTTTCTTTTTGACAGATATCTTCATCCTCTGAACTTTCTTCAGCATAACCTGGACTTCCATTCTGTACTTTTTGCAAAAAAATTGTTATTTTAGATTGCTCGCTTTTAGCTGAGAGATCTTTATAAATTTTGTTATGTGATGCTAACCACTTGTGAAGTTCTCTCTTAAACTTTGTGCTTCTTTCAGTGGATAGATCTTTATTTAAGAAATATAGCTCCAACTGTTCAGCTCAGTCTAGGCCTTTCTTTATACTTTTTAGAGTAAAGTGTTTAACTTCTTTGTTTTCATCTGTGCTATCATCCAGTGAATTATCTTGGCATATTCCAGATGTCATTTCCACCAAATTTGCTTCATCAGTTTCTTCTTCCACCAGTAATTCTTGGATATCTTCGACAATCATATTGTCAAAATCTTCCCCTCCTAGAGACTTAGCAAGTTCTACTATTGCATCCATTGTATTTTCTGCTGGCTCGATTAGATTTTCACTTTGAATTGACTCCGGCCATATACTTTTCCAAAAAGGACATAATATCACTGGTTTTATTGCTTTGATGGATAAATTTATGAGATTGATACAGTCTAAAATTGTAAAATTCTGCATCAAATCTGATACATCCACACTTGAATGAAAAATTTCAAGTGAGATATCTTTTGCTCTTAAAAGTCCTTATTACATTCTGTGTTGTTTGGGAATTTCCCTAATTTTGAATGAGCTATTTCTTGCTCTTAAAAGCTCTTATTATGCTTCATGTTGTTTGGGGATTTCTCTAATTCTCAAACTGTGTTACAGTGAAACTGTGTTCTAGAATGCCATGTTGTGCGAGGGCTTTCCCCAATTCTCAAACCATGTTAGAGCAAAGCCATGTTACAGAAGTGCCGTGTTATATGGGGGTTGCCTGTAGTTAAATTAAGTTGGAAGTCATACTGGAGTAAGTGGGCCTTTAATGCAATATGACTATTGTCCTTAAATGAGACACAGAGATAGAGACACACAAGGAGAATGACATGTGACAATAGAGGCAGACACTGGAGTGATGAATCTACAAGCCAAGAGATGCCAAAGATTGGATGGTTACCTTAAGTTTGGTGTGAAGCATGGACCAGATTCTCCCTGAGAGCCTCTGGTGAGAACCAATGCTGATAGCACGTTGATTTTGGACTTATAGCCAATAAATTTCTGTTGTATAAGGCCACCCAGTTTGTTGTACTTTGTGACAGCAGCCCTAGAAAACTAACTAATAAACTATACACAGTCCAAGATAGGGCTGAGAAGCAGGCAGGGCCTGCTGGGCCCTTAGGAGAGTGGATTTTACCCTAAGGGCAATGCGGAACAGGTGTGCCGTTTTCAAAGGATTCCTCCCGCTGCCCAAGGTTCCCAAAGCTTTCAAAACCTCTGAGTGTCAGGTCCCACAATATGGCCCAGGCCATAGTTCCACCCCTGCTTGGTCGTCTCTCATAAGGAGTCGCAAACTAATTCTCAAACCTCCTCCCTTTTCCGCCCCCTCAGGAGACTGCCTTCCCAATTCTTACCTGGGCCTGCAGGTACCCATCTACTTCCCTGAGAAAACAAGTGTAAACAGGTGGACTTTGTGGAGACTGGTTTTGCAACAGGCATCAAAAGCATTTTAAAACGTCTATACCCTTTGAGAGGGACAATTCCACTCTTGAAAATAACTAGACAAATATTTGAAAACGTTTTAAGACCAAGAAAGGGTCAGTCCATCATTAAAGCACTTCTCAAGGTCCATCCACCTCCACATGGTGTAAATCCACTTGACATAAGTTTAAATGACTTGAGATTCAGAAGAGTTGGCAGAAGGAAATGCTGCCTGGGAAAGGGTTTTATAAACCCTGACTCTCGGGTATATTTTAGGGGGCCATCCCTTCCTTTTTAGTTCCCGCGCCCCGGGATTTCCTTTGTACCCTTCTCCGCAGTGGCTCTGCGCCTTCGGGGTGGGGCAAGTCTTGAGGCACCCTGAGGCCTTCCCTTTGTGTGCACCACCTGGTTTCCAGGCCTAGATTTGCACAAAGCGCAGGCCACCGAAGCTCGTAGAATTAGGCCGGGCGGGCAGGCGTGCGAGTAAACAAAACAGAAAAAAACGGAAAAAAGGCCTGGAATTGGGGTGCAGCAGGGCGGCTCCGGGACTACCCCAGAGCGGGCACTACCCCACCAAAGGTAAGACCACCGCTCAGCCAACTCCAAGTTTTCGGAACAGCCCCCTCCTGAGCGTGCTACGACTGCCTCTCGCTACCACCGAGAGGTCCGCGTTCCTAGAGCGGCCGCGGCCAGGTGCGGCGCCGGCCTCCCTGCTGCCCCGCTCCCGCCGGCAGGGGGCAGCACGCCCCGGCGGCCCCACGTGGCTTCCGGAGCGATACCCGAGGCTGCCCGCGAGATCCTGCCGCACTCTGCGGGTTTTACAGGTTGGCAAGTGGAATTAAAATTTTTGAAGTCTTTAAAAATCAAATTTACAAAATGCATATACATTTATTTAAAATATAAATCTATAGAAATACATTTTTTAAATTAAAAAATATATAGTAATTTTCATTAATTTCTCGCTCTATCGTTCCACAGCATAGTTTACAGCGCCCCTATAGGCAGACACTGTATGTCCCCATTTCACGGGTGCTCACTCGGGCCCACACTTTGAGTGGGTCGATGGGAGTCTCAGGCAGGAAGAGGTGGAACTGGGAGGCCGGCGAGGAAGGCTGAGCCCGAGACACGTCTAGGTCCCGGGGGAGCCAGGACCTGCCTCTGCTGGACTCCAGGGACGCCCTCGACGCGTTAACGGTCTGGGCTTGGAAATTGGGGGGGTCTTCCCGATGGTCCCGAAGCCTCTATGTTATATGTGTCTGTATAAGCCGCTGCTGTAGAGAATAGGAAGGCACAGCAGAGCAAAGCTACTTAAAATGAGAGAAAGCCTGTGTAAACAGGAGCGACAGTCTGATAGCTCACAGCCATCAGAGAAAGGGTTGGAGGGCTCCCTGGTTGCCACCAACGGCTCCATCTCCCTGCAAGTCGAGTTTGGATTAGCTTTAGTGAAGAAAGTCATCTGTATCCCAGCTGGGCAAAGATTTGGGATTTTACCTATGTTTCATCCTGCACTGTCTGTCATCTGTGGCTTATTTGCCATTCATTTAACATTCATTGAGTACTTCGCATGGTCCAGACCCGGGAGCAAGCACGGAAACAAACAGAAGTCCGCCCTTGGGACTATCAAGCTAACAAGCCAGGAAGGGGCCAGCTCTAGGCGCCCACCGAGCCCAGGAAAGCGGGGAGGGAGGGAGGCCGGGGGGCGGGGGGGGGGGGGGGAGAGCTTCAAAGCTACCCGCAGCCCAGTTGTGTGGCCCAGGGTCCTGCTGGGCTATAACTCGAGTCTGAGCTTCCCCTGCTTTCACAGCGTAGGCGTCAGCTGTAAAAAGAACTTCGGGGATCCTAGTAATTACTGACAGGGCTTTTCTGGAAATCTGTGCTGTTATTTCCCTTGCCTTCCAAGAATTCTTGGTGGGTGTCAACTCGCCGGATTCACTGGAGAGGTTTAGGGACTCAGCATTGAGTGATGACCACCTGCCCAGTAATGTAGAGGTAATAGAGATTAGAAATGCACGTATACCCTAAAAGGAAGAAATAAACCTAAGAAACTTTGTGCCCACATGATCTTAAGTAAGCAAGGCCTATGTCACTGGATATATCAAACATACGGAGTTTGGATTGAGACTGGGAAAAATTGAAGCAAGGGAGAAGGGTGGGTAGGACTTGTTTAGGGCATGAGGGATTTGAAGAAGCCCTCAGGTTAGCCCCCAGGCCCTGGGAAGGGCCGAGCCGGTGGGTTTAGGGACTTCTTGCTCCAACCCCAGCCCCTGTGCCTCCAATTATTTTACAAACGTAGCTTCAGAAAATGGTTTTATTTAAACAAGGGATTCTGGGGCTAAAAAGTAGCTTGAAAACACTGACACGTGAAATGAGAAAATTTGGCTGATCATTATAAACTTGATGAAGATTTTAGAACCTCAAAGAGATTCTAAAATATAGTTTTGGTAACAGAGAGGGGATGAATACTTCCAAGTAATACACTTAATTTCACAGTGTGGAGATGGTTAAAAATCCTCAGACTGGGTGGGATATAAAATGATTTCTTCTGTTACATTTATGGATGAGACTTGATACCTTCTATTGGAGAAATAAGGGGCTCATTCATGTCTAAGATAAGTTTTGATTATTCCGAAATTCCTTTACAGTCAGAAAAACCCCAACAATGGCATTTTCATTTGGAGGAAAAGAGTCTTAAATTAAGTTCTGAAATTCTGTTATGCGGTTATTACCTACAATTGTGAGTTAATGTTTTTGGTAAATGTTTGTGTGCCATATAGTTTGTTCCAAGACTCCGAAGAGCTGGCACAGACTTGGGCAAGAAAAATGTGTCCATTTCTTCTCAATATGTCTACTGTTTGAATTAAATTTACTAAAGATTGATGTTATTTGGTCTGGATATTGACTTGCTTTTTAAGCAGTACTCTGAAACATTAATTTTCTAAACTTATTTCAAAATAAGCAAAAGAAACCAGTGGGTTAAAGTGGGAAAGGAATAATAATAATTTTGCTGGGACATTTGTTATTAAACTGTTCAGGGGGTGACTATGCCAACCAACTTATGGCCTTTACTCTTGAATAAAGTTAATGTGACTGCCAGTGGTAACAATCACTACAAGTAAGATAATACAGACAAAAAAATTGCATAAATAATTTACCTGCAGAAAGTTTGATCATGGAACCATGTGGTTCTTGGATCATACTGTCTGTAGAAAAAAGGGAAATGTCACATTTTATAACCTTTTTGATTTTCTTAATTGAGTTAGCTTAAATTCCATCAATTTCAGTCCTTGGAGGGTATAAATTTAATATTTGTGTATTTTGGAAATAAAGAACTGATTGAATATAGTCCCTTAAAAGACTATATGCTTAATAGACTATACTGATTCTAAAAGGAAACAATTTGTTATCCTGATATTCATTATTTAAATAAAATTACTAATGAGGGTACAAATTTTCAATGGTACTCTTTATCATTAATATTCAACTTTCCATTACCGTGGTTAATAGATAGTAGTGATATTATCTTACAGTCTGAGTTATTTCGAGAACTTGGATATTATTTTATAAAGAGAAACAGTGAGTTTCATTCATCTGGTTGTGGTGGAAGGAATGGTAAGAACCTCAAGAGGTAGTGTAAGCCTGAGAGATTAGATTCAGGGCACGAGTGCTATTTACTTAGTGAGCTGGTGTGTTTTCCTTGTAATAATCTCCTTCACCCAACTCCTTCTCTAACTGTTAAACAAATGACTTCTTAGGTTCCAATATTAGAGACAAACACAGAAAGAGAGCCCCTTGCCTTAACAGCCTCTTCCCAAAAGCCTTACGGAAAAGAAGGGCTCGTTTTAAAACGAGGGCTACCTTGGCACCCACCACCAAGGCACCCAGCTACATCCGCTCTACCCTTGTTAGATGAGCTGGGCCACTGTCCCAGTGTTGCTGGGCTGGGCTGGCCAGCCAGTGAGCTGTCTGCTTTCAGCCAGGTCCAGAACTGACACGGAATATCCACAGGACACTGAGAGCTGCAAATCAGAGAGAAATGGTACTGTTTTGCCTTTTTTCTTTTTTTATTAAGGTCCACGCTGAAGAAATTGGGAGGCAGTATATAACAGCAGTTAACAGCACATATTTAGGTTTAAATTCTGGCCATGTGATGACCTTGGACTAGTTGCTTAATCTCTCTGAACTTCATCTGTAGGGGATATGAATACAATTTCACAGGTAGTCACAAGATAAAATATGAAAGCATTTATTTAGCACAGTGCCTGGAACATAGTAAGACCTAATGAATCATAGTGATGACTATCATCCCAAATAAACTCAAGGCTAGGTCTGACTGCTTACTGGAAGTTTTCATGTAAGGCCATTTACTATCAGTAGTACTTGATTTAATTTTTCTTTTATTTTTTCCTTCCTTCCTTCCTTCCCTTTTCTTTTTTAAAAACATTCTTTTAATCTGAAGTTACCTTTTGTAGAAAATGGAAATAAAAGGGTTAGATTCTATTACGTTTTAACGAAAAAGTACTCATTTCAAGGAACCCAACTAGAAGTGGCAAATGCAGAATTGATTTTTAAAAAAATTTAAATCTAGAAGTCCCCACTATGCCTGGGAAGCAGTGAAACTTTGGCACCCTAAACACTTTCCAGAAAGCTGGAGGAGAGGCCTTGGCCTGACTCACCGTTGCCCAGGCAACAGTAGGGCCTTGAGACCTCCTCCCTGATCCCTTAATCTGAGGAGCCTCAGGAAAGGTCCCCACAGACACCTGGCTCGTTAAAGCTACCCTGACTAACAGGAGGGACAGAGAAAAGACAGAGGTGTGCCTTTTTCTGCAAAGATAATCCCCTACAGGTCTCCGTGAAGATCTCAGCTTTCCAGAACTCCAAAGGCTGAGTCTACAGAATTAAGACAGAGTCTCCACCAGATTCTAAGTGCCATCAAGGCAGTGGATGGTTTCCTAATCCTTTTGTTTCTCCATGGAGCCCAGCACAATGTTTTGCGCACAAGTGATGTTTAATAAATACAGGGGAAGCTGTATAACAATGAGCATCCCCTAAGGTACCCAACTCAAGCCCTGCTCCATTCACTGCCTCCTACCTGAGTGAGCACAGACAATCCACTCCTCTCGGTCTTAATTTCTCTAGCTGTAAAATAAGAGGTTCAATGCTAAGACTATTTTTGGCTCAATGCTAAGACTACATTAATAATTTTGGCAAATACAAAGCCAGACAAATAATTTTGCAACTAATCCTAGAAAAAGTGTTAACGTATCTCATTGCTGAATATGATTATGGTCACCTTTGAAGTACTCTCCTTGGGAAGTTAGGCATTGATGCCAGCACTTAGTTCATTCTTCAGAGCAATTTTGAAACTTTTTTTCTGGAATGGCCATCAGAGCTGTCGTCGTACCCAAAATCTGACAGTTAAGTTTGTGAACTTGCCACTGTGAGCTTATGTGGACAGCTCTGTACAAACAACTCGGTAAGGTGTCATAACCTTGCCAAGCTCTGATGGTCATTCCAGAAAAAGAGTTCCAAAATTGCTCTGAAGGGTGGATGAGGTGCTGGCATTAGTGCATAGCATTTCAAGGCGAGTACTCTGAAGGTGACCAAAGTGATACTCAGCAATGAGGTATGAGGTATATAATACTTTTTCTAGGATGAGTTTGCAAAATTAATTATCTGACCTCATATGTGACATGTTCCACTTGATACATTTGTTTCCTTTAATTTTGTCTTGAATTTTAAAATCTAAGGATCAAATAGAGTGATTTGAAAGAAGTGCTGGCTTTCCCTTTTTCAATAACCATTCAGGTTCCAAGGAAAGAACTCTATGGTCAAACTCATGGGCTTTGGAGTAAAAAAGACTTGAATTAAAATCCTGGCTCTACCATTCAGTTGCTGTGTGACTCTGGACCTACTTAACCTCTCTGAACCTCAAGCTCTTCATCTATAAAATAAGTAAGACAATGCATACAACCGTTATGAGGTGATGTCTGCAAAGTCTTCAAAAGTAAGATGCATTTAATAAATGGCAATTATTCTTTCTGGTACACAACTCCATGGGGCCAAGGGCATCTGGCAAGTTAGGAATCTGAAAGTCTGGCTTTCTGGTTAAGGGTACTAGAAAAGTCCTGTGAAAGAGTACTAAATATCCAGTAAGGAGGGGTACTACCCACTGCAAACTCTGGCATGTGGCTGAGAGGTGAATTTAAATCCCTGTCTACTCTGATATCATGATCAAGTGTAGTTGCCTGTGTAGTTTGATTTGAATTTCCTCACCAAAATAATTTTCTGCTTCTGGCTGCTGGGGAAATTTCCTTGTCAAATAAACGTATAGTGTTTTGTTTTTTTTTTTAATATACCACCAGCCCATGACTTACCTGAATTTCTGTTTTTACTAAGTTAAGCCATTTTAGCTAGAAGCTACTAATTAAATTAGAAAACTTTCTTGAGACTTTAGTAGGTGCCAGTATCTTCGCTATGTATTTATTCTTTATGGTATTTAAGCCTCAGAACAATGGGAACTTTATATCCCCATTGATTGAATAGATGAGAAAATTGGTGTTTTATTAACTTGTGCAGTCCACGTAACTATCAAGTTTAAATCCACATCTGTTTGACTCCAGACCCTGTCTACACTTTAGTGACCGTCCTCTGTAAATGTTGGCCTCAGACCACTATGGAGATTTTGGTAGATGGAAAGAGAATTACAATGGTGTCTAGAAGTTGGGATGAGGGGAGGGACAATGAGAGTACAGGGTACTGGGCGCCTCAAAGAAATAGGTATGAAGAGGGGGTTAGAGCCAAGGAAGGGGAGGTAGGGGCACAGAGACCTGCTGACAGTCCAGCTCCACAAAAGTATCAGTCTTTGACTATATTGAATCTTTTAGAAACCAGATGACCAGGAAAAGAAATCTAATAAGCATGGTTCCCACTGGTACTCTGAGAATGTCCTGATAATTGTATAACAAGTGAAGTTACTCTCTGAATTTCTACCTTAGATTTCACCCCAAACCATTATGGTCTCCTGCTCAAGTCGGAACATCTCCAGCATTTTTGGTCCTCAAATCCCAGGACTAGTCAAGATTTGGAGCAGCAAAGGCCCTCCACCAAATATCTCCAAAATATCTCTGTTAACATCTCTTCAAGGCTTCAGATACTTCATTTCCTGTCCTCTCTTTAACCTCCAGCCACCAGTTCCATAGTCTCTGACCTGTCCATTGGACTCGGCTGGTTCTCCCATGTCTGACTACAGTAGGTGTCCTTCTCCCTCAGCATCAATTCTCTCTGCTGCTCAGCAATCATCAATTGTATCTCCTACGAGGTCAAACACAAACTCCAGTCTTGAAGTCTTAGATCCAAGACTCCATCTGCACCTCACTGTGTACTCCAAGTCGAACTTTGACCCTGATTTCTCTCCGCAAGCCCTCTCCAAAATCAATCACTGCTCCCTAATCAATTGGAGCCCACTTTCCACACTTCCACCTTGAAAAATACCCCCACTAAAAGGCCTTCCTCATTTTTCTTATCTATGGACTTCTAGCCCACAGATTCACCATGGGTTCCACTTCCATGGAAAAGTTGTCCTGACTTCTGCAGGCTCCTCCTCCTGCACTGGCAAAGCATATAATGTGCTTGGCACCCAGTGTTTACTGCACACGAATGTAACTCTCTGCTCCTGGGTGTGACTCTATTCTCCAGCTAGTTCTGGCGATCAGGACCAAGACTGGCCACCTCTCTAGCTCTTCACACCAAACCAGACCTCTGGCCCCTTCTCTGGCTTCCTGCTCTGACGTCCTACCATCCTTTTAGAAATGTTCAGTGTAAATGAGGAGGTTATATTCTTTCAAATGTCAGTTCTTAGGCTCACTTCCCCTCTCTGTGCTTCAGTTTATCCATCTTTACAAGGAGAGGACGGGACTGATGACCTCTATGCTCCCTTCAGTCAATAATGTAGCACCTTCTTCAATTCCTTTTTTCCAAACCTCTCACTTCTCCAGACTCATGACTTAGTCTGCCTACCTTCAGCAGTTCTGGTCTCTCAGGCCAGTCTCTCTGCTCTCAGCAGAAGTCTGGCCTCCCCAGTTCTCCTGGCTGAGTTGGGCACTCTGCTAGGGTCTTTGAATTGTCCCTTCAAATGGCCTGAATTCTCTCCAGGCCACTGCCAAACCCAGGAGCAGAGTGAGAGTCAATTACTCTGTAAGCAACATATTATGCTCGCATCTTCTGTGGACCTCACTGGGTGGTGACTGGAAATGAATACCTAGCAAAACCAGAGTAAATTCATGCATTTAACAAATCTAAAGAGAGTACTTTGGTGCAACATACAAATAAAAAAATGTTCTGAATGGTGCCTTTTGTGGTTTCCCCAGAGACTGGCACCAGGGGGCTCTGGACACCCCTTCCCTATGCCTCCCCTCTGCAAGCCATGCCACCCCTCCACCAGCCACAATTCAAGCAGGGCAGGAAGGCTGCTTGGTCCTGAGGGAAACGCCCAGCTTTTGCTGTAGGACTGTCTTTTCAGCCCATTCCAGACCTGTTATTCTTCTTGCCTGCCTCCTGAACTCCCACTGTCCATCAGGGCACCAGGAGCGTCCACGCTTTCCAAGGCTCATTCACTATTACATTTTAAAGTTCTCAGTCCTGCCTCTATTTTGGATTTTATCATTGGTAGTATCTACGTCCCCTTCACCACCCAACAGAGGGAGCACATAAAAGGGACTCATCAGAACCTGTCAACTTACACTAGGCACATGTCCTTCAGTCACCTTCTCAACCCCTCCCCTTCAAAACCAAACAAAAACGGCAAACAGGAAACGCTCATCTTTTAAAAATTACTCTATTATTATCAAATAGAACCACAGTATCCAAAAGGTAATTATAAAGTTCTATCCCCATCTAAGTGGCCCTTCACCGCCCCTCCGAGTGGCCGGCGGCCAAATCACTCCCCCCGTGCTGATTGGTTTCATCCATTTTATTGTCAAGGAAATTAACAGCCCGAAGGGGTTCCCCAGGTCCCCCCTCTCCCCTCTTGGGGCCCAGGGTAAACACGGCAGCAAGCGACCTAGTCTCAGGAACCCCGTGTCCTTGGGAGGAGGGATGAAAGGAGAGGGGGAGCTCACAGCAAAGGGGCTAGGGAGCACCCCGCCCGCTGGGCTTGGGCCTCGCGACAGCCAGGCAACTACCCAAGGGCGGGCTGGGCCGCGCACCTGACCGGGCGGCGGCGCAGGGCGCGCTCACTCGCCCGTGTGGGTCCGCAGGTGATACTTGAGAGACTGCTTGTAGCGGAAGCACTTGGCGCAGTGCGTGCAAGGGTAGGGCCGCTCGCCAGTGTGCGCGCGCTGGTGCTCCAGCAGATGGTGCTTCTGCGTGAAGCGCTTGCCGCACTCAGCGCAGTGGTAGGGCCGCTCGCCCGTGTGGATGCGCCGATGCTCCAGCAGGTGGTGCTTGCGGATGAAGCTCTTGCCGCACTCGGGGCAGGCGTGCGGCCGCTCACGCGAGTGCACGCGGCAGTGGTTGGTGAGCTTGGACTTCTCGCTGAAGCTTTTCTCACATTCAGGGCACTTGAAGGGCCTCTCGCCCGTGTGAGTCCGCTGGTGGCGCAGCAAGTGTGAGGGGCGGCTGAAGCTCTTGCCGCACAGGCTGCAGATGAAGGAGACCTCGTGCTTGCCCGCATGCACCCGCTGGTGGATGACCAGGCTGATGTGCAGGCGGAAGCTCTTCTTGCACTCAGGGCATGTGTAGGGCCGCTCGCCTGTGTGCGTGATCTGGTGCTTGGTCAGGCTCGACTTGTGGCTAAAACTGCTGTCGCACTCAGGGCACTTGTAGGGCTTGGGGCCACCGCCGCTGCCAGAGCTGGGTGACTTGGGGCGCGGCTTGAGCGCGTGCTTAGGGGCGAAGCCAGGCCCACGCTCGGGCGACGCATAGCCCCCACGGACGCGGTGGATGCGTTGGTGCAGCGTGAGCTGCTGTTTGTGCCGGAAGCTGATCTCGCACTCAGCGCACTCGTAGGGCCCCTCCTTAATGTGGTTGCGTTGGTGGATGATGAGATTGATCTTCAGCCGGAAGCTCTTGCCACACTCCATGCAGGTGAAGGGCCGCTCACCGCGCCGGTTGCGCTGCTGCTGGCTGGAGGAACCCCGGTTGTCACTCAGGTGCCGGTCACCGTGGGATGCAGGTGCCAGCCTCTTCACTGCGGGGTTTCCTAACTGCAGGGGCGGGGGGCTCTCCTCTCCCTCGGGAGACAGCTCCCCTGGCAACGGGGTCTGGTACATGCTGGTCTCGTACCTCCCGGACAGCTGCCCGAGGGCCTGTAAGTGCTGTGGTAAGTCGTCGTCATCCTCCTCTTCCTCTTCCTCCTCCTGTTCCTCGGTTTTGATCACGATTCCCTCTACTCCAGGGACAGGGAGAAAGAGACAGCAAGAGAAGACGTTAGCTGTTGCCTAGCGCCCATAACCTGGATCTAGATAGGGATCACTACCATCCTCACCAACAAGTACTGCATAGGTATTGGCCACCTGAATTCCTTCCTCTGGAAAAATACTCCTTTCCATTTCTTGCTGCCCGTTGTCCCCAACCCATGGGGTTGTATCTGTAACCAACATACCCATTTGGTTCAGGGATGAGCTCAGACCCTCTCTTAGAACTTAACGTGGAGGAAGTTGGGAAGATTGTGTCCTTGTAATGGGAAGCTGTCGCTGCTGGTGCCCATTCCCCAATATGCTGGCAAGCAGTAACCCACAGGAAAGAAGGAAACCAGCACGTGAGTTCTCCTGGGGGTGGGGAGCCCAGATCCAAGTGCCTGAGGTTGGCATACTCATGGACCTACCAGTTAAGTTATCTGAGCCCACGAATACTTTTTCATTAGAGCTACTTAAAGGTTGGGTTTCTTCTCCCTGTATCATAAGGGTCTTGATCTATCAAGTTCTCAATCTTTCCCCCTCTATAGTCTCTTCCACCCGAATTCTGCTCAGCCCCATGGGGCTACTTCTTTCCTGAGCTTACTTGGAGATTTCTCCTCAGTTGTCTTTATTCACCCTCCTCTCGGTGTCTCCAAATCATGCCCTTTACTTAACATCCAGCTCCAATCCTCTCTTCTCCCTAAAACCTTCCTGAACCATCCCAACCTGCAGCCCTCCACCCCTCCAGAGCTGGTGCACCTCCCTGCAGCATCCACATACAGGCGGATGACCCACATGCATAGTCAGATGCTACCAACCATAAAGATGGGGTCAGGGGTTTCTTCTGCCTTTCCTACAAGCCTTGGTGCGCAGTGCTATGAACACCCCACTGATGGCTGTCCACCCCTCTACCCTCAACACCTGTTTGAGTTTTCTCAATTGATTTGTACTTATCTGACCCTGTTTAAACACTGTTAATGGAGGACTCTATTTTTAGTCACTGACTTGTGACGTAAAAAGTCACTCATGGGGTTCCCTGGTGGTGTAGTGGCTCGGCTTCGGTGCTCTTAATGCCACAGCCTGGATTCGATTCCCAGCCAGGGAACCACCCTCCTCCCCCCAAAAAAGAAAATCACTCACTTTTCTGAACCTACCTGTTAGATGAATATGCCTGTATTTATGGAATTCTTAAAAGTAAACAAACAAGAACTTCTTCAAAGCACTTCAAACTTGTTCTCTCTTTTCATAATCACATCTTATTATAGGATAAGTCAAGCAAGAGTTATCCCCATTTCACAGATTTGGGGCATCCAAGCCCAGAGATATCAAGTGATATTTCCAAATAAAGTAAATAATGTCACAGACAGTTTCAGAGCTTGCAATTTGGGGACCACCTAGTTTATCCCTTCAACTGACGGCGAAATTGAAGCTGGCAGTTTCTGTGACCTGGTCACGGTCTTATAGGTTTGTTAGTGACTGCTAGGCGATAGCTCTTTCTATAATACTACTCCTCTGAAGCCAGTAAAATGCAATCTTAAAGTTGGAACACAGGGGGATCCCTGGTGGTGTAGTGGCTAGGCTTCGGCGCTCTCAACGCTACAGCCTGGGTTCGATTCCCCCCACCCCAAAAAAAAAAAAAAAAAAAAGTTAGAACATAGGTGTACAAAGTCCAGCTCATGCCTCTCTCCATAAGACAGTGCTGGCTTGGTACTGTTAAAATTCTTGGCAGGAAGTGACCCAGGAGGCCCCTAGGACATGATGCTTTAAAGATTTGGAAGAAGGAAACAGCTTTAGAGATTGGTACCTAGTTGCCCCAGGGTTTATCCTGAAAATAAAGGTTGTTTATGAAAGACAGAGGGGGAATTATGGGCCTTGAAAAATTCAAACTCTCCTTGAGCCTCAAAGTTGTTTTTCTTAATGAAATAAGAATGGAAGATCTGGCCCTAATGCTGTTTAATAAAAAAAAAAAACCTGGAATTTTTATTATGAAGCTCTAACTTAGCATATACTCACAATTTTCCTTGTGTCTTTCACTATTCTTTTGTGAAAGACAATGTGATATATTAAAAAACTTCTGGGAGTTCCCTGGTGGTGTAGTGGCTAAGGCTTCGGCTGTGTCAACGCTGTGGCCTGGGTTCATTTCCCAGCCAGGGAACTACTCACATTAAAAAAACAAAAAACAAAAAACAAAAAAACTTCTGGATATCATACAGTTATTTACAAATAGGAAGTCAGATCCACATATTTTGACCAAGAACAATGTCCATATTTTATTATTAAGGAAAAAAAGGCAACTGCAGAGGAATTATCTACAGATAAAATGGAAAAAAAATTTAAATCAACATAATACTATGAAAAACCTAACTAAAATGGATATGGATACATTTCTAAATATAAATATATAAATTGATATGATAGCTAGTGACTTTTACACATAAACAAAACATCCAGATAAAACCCAAAACCCTAGTGAGTTTTACCAAATTTTCAAGGAACGTAATTGCCATCTTAGCATTATGTTCAGAATACAGAAAAAAGAGCCAAAGCTCCCAGTTTATTAGATAAGTCTACTATAATCTTGTTTCCAACAACAGATGAGGATTCAAGAAAAGTTCAGGTTCATTTCATTTATGAATCTAGTTGTAAAGTTCCTGAATAAAATAGTAGCTAACTAAGTCTAATAATGTGTTTCAAAAAGACACCATGATGATTAGGGAGGGCTTTTCTAGGACCACAAGGACAGTTCAGCATCAGAAAAATCGACCTACTATTCTCCTTGTACTTTAGAAGGTGTATAGAATGATGACTCTGAGGTTTTATAATTAAACAAAAATGATACCTAGATTATCCAAGAAAAAGATAGTGCAGTTGGTCATTTTTAAAAAATGTGCTCTCTTCAAGTCAGGTGAGACTTCTAATGTGACAGAACAACCAAGGACACATCAGGAGATGGAAGTTTTGCCACTATATTGGGCAATTTATTTTACCTCTCTGCCTATAGGAGCTGGTCCTTGGCTCACCCAGTGTTTGGTGTAATGCCTTCTTTCCTATCTGGAGACAGATTCTTATAAAACCTGAGGCAGGAAACCTGCACTGGAGGGAGGCCACACTTGGGATTATACCATACCAGTGGACCCATCAATGTCCCTGCCCCCAACTGACCTGTGCAGTGTCTCTGCTGCACCAGCATCTGCTTGAGCTCGCTGAACTCACTGGAACCTTCTGTGGACTCCTCCAGCGTGTTTTCCTGCTCCTGCATGTCCAGGTCTGGCTGCTCTCCGCATGGATCACCCAGCTCTGAGTCCTGGAAGCCATGCTCTTCCACCTGTCCCATCAGGGGCTCTGGCGTCTCCAAGCTCTCTGAGCCCTCATCGTTGGTCTGCACCTCGATTTTAATCACAATCCCGTCGTGGGCTGAGAGAAGACAGGACGGTGGGGGGAGGAGGACAGAAGAACCCAGAACATGTTCATTCTACCTGCCCAAGAACTTACATTTCAAAAATTCTTATTTTAGAGACCCTGAAGAAACATAATACTGAGTTAGCGTTAAGCAGACAGAATTTTCTAGACATTTTTGTAGCCTTGAACACCAATACAAACTGGAATAAAGTTAAACAGATGCAAGGTTTGTTTTCTATGACACCTTCACATTTTAAAACAGTGTTCTTAGGGCTTCTTTGAAAAAGATCTTTATTCCCCTTCCCAGATTAGGCCAGTAAAAGTCAACAGTTTCTCTCTCTCCTCTTTACAGTCAAACTGAATAAAGAAAAAGCCCACTATGCTCTTAGGCTTTCAGCGCCACCCCACCAGGGGGCCCAGCACTGACCATAGACAACCTCCTGCCACCTCCTTGCCCACCTTTACAAGTAGGCACACATGTACAGCAGAGTTTTGGCTTCGCTTTTAGTGAAACAGCATCTAATTACACACATTATCCTGATGTATGTTTTTACTTGCCTATAGGTCTGTATAGGTTAATTTCAAATGTTATTATACATAGGCATTATTTTACATAAACGAGATTATAGTACACATTTATGTTTTTCAGTGCAGTACTATTCTTTTTCTTTCACTTTGCCTTCCCCTTTCCCTTGCTTCCCATTTCACAGTTATGACATTCCCAGGTAACTCCTGTAATTAACTTAGTGTTTTTCTCTATGCTTACATAGTTATTTATTATAATACATTTGCATTTATAGTTTTTTGGCCATTACTGGTTTTAAAAAATAAAATTGGCTTGTGTGTAGTCCTCTATATTCCTTTTCTTACTCAAGTATCTTGTAAAAATCCCTCCAAACCAATTCTATAGGGCTAATGCATTCCTTTTAAAACCTATGCAGTATTATCCATGGTAAGGATAACACTGTAATGTGTTCAACCATTCCCTTTATTGAAGAATTTTTTTATTCCCATTCTTTTGCCATGGTAAAAATACTGCAATAAACATTTATTTATATCTCTAACTACAAAACCATGGTCTTACTTCTATGAGAGTCTTAGAAGTGGGACTGCAAAGTCAAAAGGTGTCTGTATTTTTAATTCTGATAGATGTCATCAGACTGCTTTTCAACAATGCTATGACAACTGATATTTCTACCAGCCCTGAATGAGACCATCTTTCTCTCAACATTCCTGTCAACAATAGACACTACTGCTCTTGCAATATTCCTCAGTCAGATGAGTAAAAAGTGATAATTTAATGATATTTTAATTCTATTTCCCTGACTAGGATAATCTGAATATCATTTCTTTTATTTATTGGCCTTTTAGATTTAATTGTGTCAATCATATTATGTTCAATTTGTAAGAGTTCTTTGATTTCTATACTAAAAATAACCCACTTTATCTTACCAATATTCTGAATATTTCCCCTACATCTATCATTTGTCCACTGCCTTTGTGTTACCTTTTACGACACAACTTCCTTAAAGTTTTCATACTGTCAAATGTGTCCTTCTTTCTGTTTATGTCTCCTGGGTTTTCTGTCTTAGATAAGAGGGTCTCCCCTTATCCTAGATGGTTCATCTTGTCTCCCAGATTTTATTCCAAGGTTTTTATTGTTCAATTATTTACATTTAAGACTTTTCCATCTGAAATTTATTATTGATTTTTTTTTGTGTGCATGGTGTGAGGTAGGGGTTCCACTTTATTTTCTTCCATATGGGTCGTTGTATCACCATAAATTCTCTTACAAGCTGAAAATCACTTTGTTAATCAAGAATATTAAAAATGTATAATGCATAAATATATCCATTCTTTCATTGAACATTTACTCAATAGGTATTTACTGAGGACCAATTATGTGTCATGGGGTGTTCTAATGGCTTGGGATACACCAGTGAACAAAATAGAACTCCCTGCCTCATACATTTTACATGATCCAATAAACATAACTAATGCATTCTGTGGTATGAAAAAGGTTAAGTGCTGTGGAAAAAAGAAGAAACCAGGAAACCACTGGACAAAACCAATAGTCCCTGCTTTGTTCTTTTACCAAATCACCTCGTCATTCTAAAGTAAAGTGGACCACATGGCTAAGAAAGCAGACAAGTATGCTAACTGTGTCATATGACCTCAAACTGGGTTATTTTTTATGTTTGGCAATCCTTTAATTCCTCTCTGATTAGCCAACTCAACCCATTCAGGAGCAGACAGAATATAAAGTAGCTCTACTGTTTCCAGGTTGCACCACTGACCCCTTAGCCTTAAATGTATACTGAGGCTACTTTCTCTCAGAACTGAGTCTCAAAGATGTCTTCTTACTCTCTAAATTCATCTGCATCCTATTTTCTATCTTAAAAAAAAAAAATTCACACTTATATCCTGGACTTCCCCCTGCTCAAGGTCACCATCTTGACCTTTCTTTCCAAACTCAGAAAAAGTGGTGTCCCTCCTTCTCTCACCTAAATCCTTTGCTTACTTCCTTAATCCTGCCCACTTTTCTCTCTGGAATTTGCTCCACGAGTTGTGCCCCTTTTCTTCTCTATTGTCAACCCTGTCTCTGTACTAGATCCACAAACATCATCATGACTCCAGCATAAGAAAAATAACCTTCTCTGACTTTACAAACTCCTTAAAATATTTTGCTTGCCTCCTCCCTAAAATAAATTTTTAAAACTATGTACCCTTTGTACCTTTTTGAATAAATATATAAAATGCTCCAATAACTGCAAAAGATGTAATTTCTAGGTATTGTAAATATTGATATTTTAAAATAAACTCTTCCATCACCCTTTAATGTCGCCAGTGGAATCTAAGAACCCCAGCAATTTTAAACCCACCATTATTCACTTTAAAAATATATGAACAAGTTCTTCTTTGATAGCTGAAATTTTTGTATCATTCCTTTCACCTTGAACTTCTATTTCCATTCCCACTTTGCCCACACAACTTTATCCTAATAGAACATATTTTTATGCTTAGAAGCCTTTTACTGATCACCTCATTAACCACTATACCACAAAAATGTGTATGTAAATTGGAAGGTTAATTTTGCTTTCATTTTTAATAACCACAGCGCTCTAAGTGTTCATTTTTTTTCCCTGGCTTAAGTTAGCCTTAGTGATTATTACTGTAGCATGATAAGCAGTTATTCAAGAGAGAAAACAAAAAAGTTGTTGGAAATATATCTTTTACAGGGATGGGTAGGGATTTCACCCCCTCCCCCCCCAAAAAATTAGTTCACTTATGTGAGATTGAATATTCTCATTGTTTGAATAAGAGTTCAGAATCAAATCTATTACTATTTTCACTTTTATAAATACAAGTGTTAGGAAAGCTCATTCACATAGATACATAGATGGAATGGCAGGAGCTCTGCTATGGAATCATGACTTGATTCTTTTAACTTCTTAAGTATAATGCTACAAAAGCACATGGTTAACATATCATCAAAAATTGCTTTTAATGACCTGTTAGCTGACAACTTAATTAGTTTCTCTTTCAATTCTTTTGAAAGTGAAGTATTGCAAATGATCTAACTTGCAAAAGAATTCACCATCTAGGCCCCCGAGCAATAAACTTGTGGTCCCAACATTCAGGATTGTCTCTTTGTTTCATGAGCCAGAGGGCTTCTCTTATACTTCATATACTCCATAATAAGATAGGAATGGGTGAGAGGTGCCTGTTCTATTTTTGTTAATAATGAAGGATGCAGGGGCCGCATATGCTATGCACTCTTGCGATGAGTTTTATCAACAAGAACAGATGGACTAAGGACTTGGAAATTGAACCTTCAATACCATCTCTTGTATTTCTTTTGGTTCCTGTTCTGTCGACTCTAGGACATGAGTACCCCAGCTTCAAGACCACTGCCTTCCACTACTTGCTCCTATTTCAAGACCCCACTCCAATGTCCTCCATTCCACCAAACATCTTACAATGCTCTCAGCTGAACCCAACTGTGCTCCTCTCCGAACCCCATGCACTTTTCTGCTCCTCTCTATGGCATTTGCCTCCTTTTTCCTCTAACCATGCAGTATTTATAAATTTTCACCCCTGCCATTTGTTAGACAGTAGGGAAGCCAGTTTTTTCCCTTCAAAAGATCTCTCCTCCCAAACAACTTCACAGTATTGATAATCACCTTGCATTTATAAGCAGTAATTTCTTCTCCCATTAAAAAAACTAAAACTAATTGAAGACACATACATTGTGAGAATATAGTTTATGACCAGAGGCAGCATTTCAAAAAGTTTTAAATAAATGGAATAGAGACAAGTGGTTTCCTGAATAGAAGACAAAACAAAACAAACAAACAAAAAAACACACCAAAAAACAAACTACTTTCACGTATCTCACATCAAAATAAATTACTTCAGTGAAGGGAGCTCAGTTATTCCTAGACCCCTAGGACTTTAATTCCTTCTGGAGACTATCTGGAGTCAGACCAAATATTCAATGTGCCAACCCATATCAACTGAAAATTTTTTGGAAATAATTTTTATAGTTTTGCCTTGAGATTGGCTATAGGAAACTTATTTGTGATTGCTTTTTAATCTCTGTGATCACATTTCTTCATAAGAACCCTTGTGAGATAGGAAAAACCTGTCTTATAAATTATTTTCAAGTGCATTAAAAGTTTGTGAACACTAAATTTAATAGTTAATGAAGGTGACAGAATGTTATATTTGCAGACACTTAGTTAAACATTTAATTATTTACATTTTGCCATTTCCTTTTCATTTTCTGGAACAAAAAATATGTTATTTCAGGTTTCAAATATTTTTATAGGACTTTGAAAAGCTCATAGGCCCAAGGCCTGTGATCATAACATTTACTAAATAAAATGGGAGGAGTAAGTATTTCTACAGTTGCTATGAAACCCAGACACCATAAAGAAAATTACTGGTAAATCTGAATACACAGATACTTTAAATTAATAAATTTGAACATGTGAAGATGTAAAACACAAATACTATACTAAGGTAAACCATAACATATTCACATATACACTCATAAGACAGATAAGAGCTAATATCTTTAATATGTAAAAAGCATTTACAAATCAATAATAAAAACGATGAATAGTCCAAGAACAATGCGCAAAAGGCAATTCATAAAATAAGACATACTGGTGATCAATAAAGATATGAAAAATACTCAAGTTCATTCTTACAGAAGTCAAATGAAAACATCAAAATATTTTCCTTCTACCCATCACTTTGGCAAATAATAAAAAGATAAATAATATCTACTATTGCCTTGGATGTGAGAAAACAGGTAGTCTCAGGCATAGATAGAAGTGTATAGATCTATAAACTGACACAGTTTTTTGAAAGGCATTTGCTAATATCTATTAATTTTTAATGGGTATAGCTTTTGACCCAGAAAATCTACTTCTAAATAAATTTCAGGGAAGTGCACAAAGATATATTCATAAATAGGCTGACCGGCCATACCATTTTAAGTGGAATAGAAAACAATGGTACTGTCCTGTTTCAATGGTATATATGGTCAGCCTGGTCTCACTGGGCTAAACTCAAGGTATCAGTAAGATGACTATCCAAATCATTTGAAATGGGACAGTACCATGTTTTCTGTCTCATTTAAAATGGATTGTCCAGGGGTTCCCTGGTGGTGTAGTGGCTAGGCTTTAGCGCTCTCAACCCCGCGGCCTGGGTTTGATTCCCAAACATGAAACCACCATCAAAAAAAAAAAAAAAAAAAAAAGGTATGTCTGTCTGGTCAGCCTATTTATAAAGGATTTTAGTGAAGCACTGAAATTTATAAATACTCTAAATGTACATCAATGAGAATTTTAAAAAATAAATTATGAAATCGATACAGTAGTCTGCTATTATGAAATAGATGTATATGTTCTGACATGTGAAGATGTCAAAGATATATGAGGGGTAGTCAGGAAATCCACAGACTAAAGGGGAAGAAGGGTAAAAAAAAAACGTATTTATTAATTTTCCTTTTCAATATATGCACTTTTCAGATCTTTCAATAAGTTTATTTATATCCTTGGAAAAAAAGTTTTGTTTTTCCTCTCAAATTACAGCTTTAACCTCTTTTGTCATCTATAAATTTCTTCCCTTGAAGCTTTTTTTTCACATTTCAGAACAAATAATAATCAGACGGAGCTAAGTCTAGACTGTAGGGAGGGTGGTTTAACATTTGGAAGCCACAGTCATGAAGAGTAGCCAACGCAACATTGCTCTTGTGCATGGGCTCATTGTCATACCCCTTTGGTCCATTTTCCTCTTCTTTTTTCCTTCATAGGTTCTTTTAACTGTTTCAGCAGACTGAAATAGTACTCTCTAGTTATTGTGACACCCTTACCCTTGTAAGTGATCAGCAGGATGCCCTCTGCATCCCCAAAAACAGTAGATATGATTTTTCCAGCCAACTGTGAAACCTTGAACTACTTAGTGGGTGTTGTGCCCTTTTCATGCCAGTGCACAGACTCCTGCTTTGACTCAGGCTCCTAATGATGAGCCCAAGATTCATCTCCAATGACAATCTAGTTTAAAACTTCATCTTTGTTGTCTCTGCAGAGGTCCAGAACCTGTCATTAATTCTTGACGTGCTATTGTTTTTAAGTGGTGTGAGTATTCTTGGCATTCATCTTGCACTGACTTTTGACATCCTAAGATGCTGATGGAGGATAGTTAAAATGATTGTAGGTGATAACTCCAAACATTTTTGTAAGCTGCTTTTTACTCAGTCTGGCATCTTCCACCACAAGTGACAATTTCTGAGGAAGTAGCCTCAACAGGGTGTCCTGGACAGAGGTCATCTTCAATTGACTCTTCGCTTTGGTTGAAAAGGTTATGCTACTTGTAAACCATGGATTTCCCAGGACAACAGTCCTCTAACTGCTGACATCTCTTCCCAGATGATTTGAGGTGTTTTCCCTTGTTTTGTGAGGAACATAAAGACCGTGCTAAATTCAATTTTACCCATACTTGGGGTTTTCTTCACATTTGACATGCTTCTTGGATGATACCTGAAAGAACACGGATGCAAGTAGACCAAAATTTGGCACATATACTAACAAGAAGTTACACAATCAAACTCTGCACTAGTATTCCCACCTTTCTGATAACCGCGCCCTTCCCATTTCACGAATTTCCTGACTACCCCATGTATTACTGAAAAGCAAGTTGCCAAACAATGTACTTTTATATTGTTTGGATTTTTTTTTTTTTTACAATGAGAATGTATTTATGTATTACTTATATAATTAAGATTCTGTGTGTGTTACTCTATGCACATAAAATGGAAGGAATACACTGCTGACTCTTGAGAGAGAATTATGTGGGAATTTCATGCTCTCTGCATTTTTTCTTTTTAAATTATGTTATGAAACTGTAGTATTTTTTGGAAAGTAAAAATCAATGTTGCCACATTAACTTTGTCAACAAGCTCAGAACAAAGAAACTGATAGGTGACATTGGCTCTCTAACCTTAACATGGCTGTATTTTCTGTTAGATTTTTAGAATTTTGATACATTAGTTTTTTTAAAACTTTTTTTAAAGTTATACATGCATATACGCCAGAGGGTTGAATAGTTCTTCAAAATCTGTTTTTAAAAAGCTCCTCCCCACCCCAATCCCATATTATGTGCTCCCCAGAGGCAATCAGTTTCAATTCTTCCAGCTCACTCTTTTGAATTTTCAATTTTAAGTATAATCTTTTGACTTACAAGAGCTGCAGGTGAGGATCATCTCTTCCTCATCCATCCATATTTCTTCTAAATCCATGATCCTTCCAATTTAATTTATAATTCTGGTTAAATCAATATTGTGTGTTTCTGTTATTAGATTATGTAAATGTTATTTAAAATTTAACCATGTAATATACTATAAGCACTTTTCTAGGCCTACAACCTTTTTGCTTTCTCTGTAGCTAATTTTTTCTTTTGTTTGGCTAACTATTGATGATCATGAACTCAGCTCCATACTCTCCCTCAACCCTGCTCTGTAACTCTCATCTCAGAATAGTCAAACATACTGGGTACTTCTCAATTTCATCTACTTGAAGAAGTTTTCTGGAACCTTCTTCTATGCCCCAGTCTAACCTGGTGGCCTCCAGGTACACAGCTGTCTTCTTGATTTCCCCTTCAGCAGCACCCAGGATTCCCTTTAGGTCTCTTGTATTAGAGCTCCTAGGCCTCTTTCTGGGTCTACTTCCTCATTTTGTTAACGCACAGCCCCCAGCTTGAGCAAAGGGGGCAGGGGAAGCCATGAACAGCTTAAAAGTGTCTCGATTTCACCCTCATATTTAATTAGAATAGTATGGCTAGATTTTGAATTCTAGAATGGTTGGTCAATATTTTCCAATTTTAAAATTTAAAAAATTTTAAAGGACTGCTCCATTGTCTTGTAGCTCCCAATACTGTTAAAAAGCTCTGAGCCATTCTCATTCTTTTTCCTTTGTTTTTTTCTCTCTGGAAGGGTATAGGATCACCTTTGTTCTCAGTGGCTCTGAAATTTCTTGCTGAAATATCTAAGGTGTGGATCTATTTCCATCCATTGTTCTGGGTAACTGGTGGGCTCTTTCAATCTGGAAAATCAAGTCTTTCAGTGCTGGGCATTTTTCTTGAATTATTTTGTTGCTAATTCCCTCCTGTTTTTGGTATTCTTTTTTTCTGATATTATCTGAATGTTGGACTTCCATCCTTTTTCTTACTCTTTCCCTATTTTCTTTTTTGTCTTTGTTTTATTTATTTTTATTCTTTGTTGGTTCCCTGGCTGGGAATTGAACCCAGGCTGCAGCGTTAAGAGCACCAAAGCCTAGCCACTACACCACCAGGGAACCCCCTGTTTTATTTTCTGAGATGTGTGCTCAACTTTATCTTCTAAATGCTACTGAGTTTTTAATTTGTATTATTATATTTTTATTTTATTTATTTTTTGGGGTGTGGTAGTGGTGGTGGCTCCCTGGCTGGGAATCAAACCCAGGCTATGGCACTGAGAGCTCCGAAGCCTAGGCACTACACCACCAGGGAACCCCCGATATTTTTAATTTCCAAGAATTCCTTTTTATTCTTTTTAAAAAATAAACATTCTACTTTTGTGTCATGGAAGCATTTTTTTTTATCTCTAATAATTATATATATGTATGTGTGTGTGTGTATATCAATCTGCCATCTTTAACTTGAAGTCTTTCTTTATGCATTGTTTGTTTTTTTTTTTTAATTATTTTAACTGAATAAGATATATGCTTACTTCAGACAATTCTATAAAGCAGGAAGAAATATGATTTTGGTATGTTTCCATCAATTTTTTTCTGTCTTTTGTTTGTATCACTGACTTCATATTGTATTTACACTTTTCCCTTCTACATCATTAACTTCCCTTATCAAATGGATCATTCATATCAACATTTCCAACAGGCTTTAGCAGTCCCCATCTTAAGCAAATAAGAACCCCCAACATTCCCAGCTACTGCCTCATATTTCCACTCCCCACTCACAGCTAGACTTGAAACAACTGGTGATATGAGGTCAGTTAATTTCACAAACTCATCCTAGTAAAAGTACTATACCCCTCATTGCTGAATATCACTACAGTGACCATCGAAGTACTCCCTTTGGGAAGCTATGCACTGACGCCAGCGCCTAGTCCACCCTTCAAAGTAATTTTGGAACTCTTTTTCTGGAATGGCCATCAGAGCTGTCATTGCTAAGGTTGTGTATGACACCTTACCAAGTTGTTTGTATAGTGCTGTCAACATAAACACACAGTGGCAAGTTTGCAAACTTAATTGTCAGATTTTGGGTACAGCAACAGCTCTGATGGCCATTCCAGAAAAAGAGTTCGAAAACTGCTCTGAAGGGTGGACTAGGTGCTTGAGTCAGTGCATAGCTTCCCAGGGGGAGTACTTCAAAGGTGACTATAGTGATATTCAGCAATGAAGTATGTAGTACTTTTTCTAGGATGAATTTGTGAACTTAATTGTCTGACCTGAATGTGCTCTCTCTACTTCCTCAACTCCCATTCACTCCTCAACCTACTCTAATAGGCTTCCACCCCCACCACCCACCATTTCTCTTACTAAGGTCACTGATGTTGTCAATGTGCAAATCTAATAGCTGCTTTTCAGTCTTGGCATTATTAAAACACACTGCAGGACTCCACATGGTTGACCCCACTCTCTCCTTCAGGATACACTCTTCTCTTGAATTACTCAATGAGGCACTATCCTAATTTCTTGTTACCATTCTGGCTACTCCTATTTCCTTTGATTCCTCTTGTTTCTCCTTTTTTCCAAACCCTACAACTGTGGTTTTTCAACCCTGGCTGCACATGAGAATCATCATGGAAGCTTTTTAAAAAATATAAATGCTTGGGCCTCACCAAGACCAATATATTCCAAATTTCCACACCTGCTCTAAAACTCAGTGCTCTTCCCTTCTCCCTCTGCAGACTGGGTCAGCTGATCCAGTGTATACTACCAACACCCCAAAATCTGTCTCTACTCAAATCTCTTTTTTTTGAACCACAGACTCCTTTATTCAGTTGCTTTCTCAACAACTTCTCTTTGATGTCTCATAGAGATCTCAAACCTGACGTGTTCTTGTCATATCCCCAGATCTGAACCTCCTGTTGTCCATCTTCCCTCTTACTCAAGTCACAGCCCTGGGGGTCATCCTAGTGCCTCCCTTTCCCTAACATTCAACATCTACCAATAACAGCCTTTCTTAGTCCTCTGCCAAAATACACCTTGCGAATGAATATCCACTTCTCTCCCTGGGCTATGCCACGGTCTCCTACCTGGACTGCAAAAGAGTCTCCAGCTGGTCTCCTAGCTTCCAGCATTTCCTCCCTTCAGTGAGTTCTCCTTGGAGCAACTGGAACTCGCACTTGTTACTTAGGTTTCCACTAAAAGCCCCTTAAAGTGGCCTTTTCTGATCTTCCAAACTCACTAAGGTCCTCCATACTGTCTGTCTCATAGCCCTGGTAAAGACACTGGTCTTTACCACTCATCAGAGTTGATGACTATGTGGGGTGTTTTGGTTGTTATTATCACTCTCTTGACACAGTACAAAATATGTTTGATGAACTACGTACTAAACATACAATGAAACTTATCGTATAAAATCTCTTCATAAACATGATTTCAGTGGCTGTATAATAGCCTATCATAATGTAATATAATATTTATACATCTTCATCCATTTTTTGGACTCTTTTTCATGCTGTAGACTCTCAGAAAGGAAATGATTAGGTCAAATATATAAACATTCTGAATATTTAAAACATATTTTAAGATTAGAAAATATTAAACTGCTTTCTAAAAATACTAAAACCACATGCAATGTATGAGAATGTGGATTTCAGCCATGCCTTCTGGTTTGTTTATTTTACTCTGCTAATTTGCAGGTGAAAATGGTATGTGGCTTCTCTGGACTTCCATTAACATCCTTCTGGGGTCATGACCGGGAGCCCCACTTTAAGTATTTTGAGAGCAGTGTTGATATCTGAATCATCTTTGTATCTCCTTCCCTTAGGTATCCAAACCATAAATAACAGTTTAGTGAATGAATTTACTTAGCCAGTTTATAAAATTACTGTGTTTGATCTATTCAGAACTATGAAAATTTTCAATTTTCTACACTTTCCCACTTGGTATCACATCATTGGGTCTGGCCCAGGACTGGCTTTGCAGCTACCCTTGTAAAAGAAAAGACACATGGACAGACAAGTTACCATTGGCATGTTCGGGGCTCTGATAACTTCAGACTCGCAGGACAACCTTGCTATACAGAGGCCAGGGCCTTTGGCTTGACACAGAGATGCAAGTTTAAGGCCAGCCCTATGGCGCAGTGGTCCCCCATGTCCTCCCCTGTCCTCCTCCTAAGCTCCAAGTGGCTGGAGATGGTTAGTGGGACAAATGGCACATTCCAGGTCACCGCTCCCCAGAGAAGCTTAGACTGTGGACATGCGTGTGCCCGAACAAACCCAGCCTGGGGCAGAGTGGGTTGGGGTTATTTGCTTTTAGACTCTGTCCCCACTCTGTGGGAGGCCCATCTGTGATGAGGGAGTGACAAGTGGGAAAGGGAGCTGATGAGATGCTATCACTCCAGCTCTTCTAAAAAGATGCTGGAAGAGCAGCACTTGGACCACAAAACTGCACTGGGACATCAGATTGGAATTAAGGACTTTTACCACAAATCTCTTCTCTCTTATTCTCATTCTTTGCCTTCTTTCTAATGTCTTCTACTTTGAATCTGTCTATTCTCACTTGGCCCTTGATTTTAGAAGTGGCCATTCAAGTCTTTCAGATATAGACGTACTTTCCTCCAAACAGAAGATCACTCTGCCATGTGCCACATTTTGTCCCCAACCCCCCCCCCATTATTATTTACTTTTAAATCCATCTTTTTTGTCAGCCAAATGAATTCAGGGCCAGCCTCTTCCCTGTTTAAATCTCTAGGCAAATTTCTAGAAAGTGATGACACTGATACCTCTGAAAGATGCCAGCCAGCATTACTTATTTTTCCA
The DNA here is from genome assembly GCA_004026885.1 of Lyroderma lyra. Lineage (NCBI taxonomy): Eukaryota > Metazoa > Chordata > Mammalia > Chiroptera > Megadermatidae > Lyroderma > Lyroderma lyra. The sequence continues at coordinate 41,023 of PVJL010005187.1, forward strand.
CAGGGTTCTGTCTCTTGTAAGTTACCTTCGCTCTTAGTTCATGGGATTGACATCACTCCATGTCTCTGGGCCTAGTCCTTGGAGCCAGTTTATAGGTCCAGCATCAATGATACTACTTTGTAACAAGATCTGACTGTTGGCCCTAACGTGTTCTTCTGCTAAATTATCCTCCATGACCACATTTGGCTACAAAAAGACAAGGATCTGCTTCCACTGAAGGACTTCAAGGTAAGTGATGCAGGTTCACAGGCAGTTCCAAACCAGGAGCTCCCAAAGCAAACCACATATCATGAAAGCACCCACAGTGCCAGTGTTTAGGCTACTGATATGGCCAGTGCGGAATAGACAACACCCCACTCAGAATGACAATAGTTGGTATTTATTAGGCTATTGCTACATGCCAGGCACCATACTTGGCCCTAGGTATTAGTACGAGTCTCATGTAATAGACAAGGAAACTAGGTCTCCAAAAAGGCTTAATTAATAAAATCACACTGTTAGCAAGCAGAGAAGCCAGGGTTCAAATGCAGGCAGCCTGATGCTGGAATTGGCACTTTAGTCACATTGCCAGTTCTGCTTGGCACCTCTCTGTTGCCTCCATCCAACTGCCTTGTCTAGACACTGTCCTGCACATTGTAGGACATTTCAGGTCAAGTCCATATCTGTCCCTATCCTGACACTGACTGGCTGCAGGATGGGGATATGGCCCTTGTTTGGGGAGCTCCAGGATGCACAAACACCCTGACAAGGACCACCTTTCTTTCAGTTCTTGTTTTGCTTCCTGCAGAGAGTGAGGTGACACTCAGTCATGTCAAAAACTCCTTGAGACAAGGAACTCAACAGCATACCTATTTATCAGCCTGGCAATCAAGGAGGTACCAAGCAAACCCTAGCGCCTGTAGACAGATCTCCTTCCTGCACACAGCTTGTTAACATATCTGTCTGTCCAGGGTCTACTCTGGATTGTAATGCCCCATGCTGAAAGATGGGGGCCACTGGCAGCCACTTACCAGCACTGGGGTCTGCAGGTGTCTCGCCTTCCTCAGAGTCTTCCTGTTCCTGCATGGTCGGCCTCTCCCCACGCTCCATCTGTGACATGAGGTCTGGTTTGGAAATTGCATAGTCTGGGCAGAAGGAAGGAAAGAAGATATACTGTGGGGTGAGGTTGCACTGGATGCTGCAAAGGTGTCACTGTTTGAGTGTGACACTAGGAGCAGTTCCCCTACCTGTGACTGGCAATGGGGGAAGAGAAACTGGCCAACTTTCCAGCTCTTTCCTTGGGGCCCACTGTGTATATAAGTGTGCACACATATATTTCTGTTAACCACATACATGTCCACCCATGTGAGGACCAGAGGTGGGTGGGGTACAACCTGCCACCAATGGAAACTGGCCCCTTTGTCACCTGTCACTCCTGTTATTTACAGGTGGCCAATGCCTGCTCAGGTTTGCCATGATAAAGGCTCAAGACATTTGAAATTTTATAAAATAAAAAACTAACCCCGATAAAAATCTAGAAATGATACACAAAACGCTGACAGATTTCCTGACATTAAAAAAAAATTAAAGTTCTTTGGAAATGAAATTAAAAGATGAAGAAATTTGGAAGAAAATATTATAATACACACGTGTCATATGTAAGGCAAAAGGTTAATATCCATAATTATACATAAATAGCCTCTACAATTCGTTAAAAATAAAAAAGCAAAGATATGAATAGGCAATTCACAGAGTAAATGTAAATGACCAGTAAACATATGAAAAGAGGCACAAGTTCACTAATCATCAAAGAAATACAGATTGAAAACATGAGATGGCATTTTTCATCTATTAGAAAAGACACATATGTATGAGAAGGGACCCCAAAAAATCTGGAATTATCTTCTGGAGGGCGGGCCCCTTGTAATACAGGCTTCCAGGGCTAGGTGAGTGTTCTAGGAACCCATCTGCATCAGTGTACCAGCTGGCGTTGTGAGAGGCTGTGTTCACCTTCAGTGAGATTTTTTTGGAGACTTTTCATGATTGGTGATTTGAACAACATGGAGCATGACAACACACCCACTCACACCATGCTGTGTTCAGCAGTATTTGACCGAAAAATGGCATGATCCCTGTGTCCCGCCTCCCTATTCGCCCAATTTTGCCCTGAGCGACATTTTTTTTTTTGTTTCCCCAGATGAAAAAAGTCTTCAAAGGGAAACATTTTGCCAATGAGGAAGAGGTAAAACAAAAAATAGAGGCACTAAAAGGCATCAAAATTGACAAGTTCAAAAACTGTTTTGAGGAGTGGAAAAAAGTGTCTCGATAGGTATATTGCATCAAATGGAGAGTAACTTAAAGTTGACTGAAGTTTAAACATGTAGGGATAAATACAAAATTTTTTAATAAATAAATTCTGGCTTCTTTTGGGTCTTCTCTCTTAAAACAGAAAAGTTCTGTCCAGGGTAGGGAGAAATGGCATTGTCACACAGGCAGCCTCTGGGGAATGCCATAGCAGTGACTGTGATGTTGTAAGTGTACGTTCTTTACTCCACAAGCCCACTTCTGGGAATCTGAGCCACTGAAATATTCAGGTAAGTGCACAGATACACAGAGATGTTCATGGCAACAGTCTGTAACAGGGAGAAGACAGAACTCAGCTGCTGCTCATCAAATGCCCAGTGGTTCTTCCCAAGCCGATCTATGCCTGTGATCTACTGTTAAGTAAAATAAGTGAATGGTGCCATTTGTGCAAACCACAACCTGTATGTGCATGAGTGTATGCATTGTGCGTATGTTTGCATGGCCATATGCACAAAAAAATGAGAAACACAGGCCAACGGGTTCACAGTGGTCATCTCTGGGGAGTAGTACTGGTAGGGGCGTGAGGGTTACTCTGTCTAAATTGCTGAATTTTCACAGTTATGTATATATTTTAAAAAGAACAAAGGTGGTTACCTGAGAGTAAGGGGGGAGAGGAGTAGGAGAGGAGGGAGGGGGAATCAAACATATGGTGATGGAAAGAGATCTGACTCTGGGTAGTGAACATATAATACATAGATGATGTACTGTACTATACACACGGAACCTATGTAATTTTTGCTGACCAATCTCACCCCAATAATAATGATAAAAAAAGAAAAATTAAAAAGAGGCAATTTATCCTATGGAGAGATATGTATATATAAAATTAACAATTCTAGCAAGAATAAACATTTCTATACAATAGAGTACTATTTAACATTTTTTTAACATTTTCGTGTGCCCAAAGAGTGACCCATATCAGAGAAAAGGATACACATAAAACTAAAGTATAGTTATTCCAGGTTTTCATCCTTAAATAATGAAAACAAGAACCCACAGAATTTGGGGTAAGAGAGATCTCAGTGAAACTCTGACTTCTGGTGGAGACAGCACCTCCCTTGGCCACAGCCTCCTCTGTACATAATGGGGATGGGAATCCAGGGGTTATAAGACCTCAATGTATAACAGTGTTCAGTCACCTGAACAGTAAAACAGGAGTGGCTACACTGTCCTATCTCCTATATGGAGAGGCATGAGGATTAAATGTGATTCCTACAAAGCACCACACACTTGCTTAAAAATATTTTGCTGGTCTTACTAACCAATGTCACCCCAATAAATTTAACAATTAAAAAACAAACATTTTTCTGGAGGAATTAATTTTAAAATATACATATAGAGTTCATGGGGGAAAATAATATAAAGGTGAGAGGCCACTGATACCTGAGCATGCCTTCTTTCCTTGCCCCAGGAGCTTTTCTGAGGAGTGCCGTCTCCTTAATGAATTGTATGTGCCGCACTGACGTACATGGGCACATGAGGGTGTTTTTTCTAATTTATTGTGCTCTCTCACACCCAGTTTTCCTTGTTTTCAACTTTGGGTAGTACTGGAGTTCAGAAATCCCAAAGGTTTGAAGCCAATGTCAAGGCAGCCCCAGAGATGACGCCTTCTCCTTACCCATGGAAACCAGAGACTCGTAGTTGCCCCTCATCACATTCTTGTACAGCTCCTTCTGCCATTCGGACAGGTTCCCCCACTCCTGCTCCGAAAAATGGACGGCGACATCATCAAATGTGACAGGGACCTAAAACCATGAAACAAGCTCAGCTGGGACCAACTGGAGGGCAGTCACAGGCCATTGGCTGCCAAATCCCAAGGCAATGAACGACTTCAACCCCCTGGCCAGGCTCAAGCATCTCTTCTTAGGATGGGAGTAGTAAAAGTCCAAAAGCATAGCTCTGGGGTGTCACCTCTTTAGAAATCTGGCCAAGCTTGGGACATTGTCCTGACTCCACAGATTAAGGATCTTGTTTTGTCTGGTGCTTTTCCTCTCCAATGAAATAATTCTTGCTGCTGTCAATAATGCTGTACAGACCAGCAGCAATAGCACCACCAGGAAACTTGCTAGAAATGCAGACTCTGAGGCCGCACCCTAGACCCACTAAATTAGATTCTGCATTTAGTAAGATCCCCAGGTGATTTATGTACACAATAAAATTGGGGAAATACTGGCCTAGAGAATATGGTCCAAGTTGCTTCCTACATAAGGCCTTGGAAAGGGGCAGTAGCTCAAATGGATGGAAAGAAATCCGGTCCACAGTCAAGTTCTTGTAGAATCTTCTGGGAAATAATATTAAAACCTAACCATTCTCTAGTTATTTTTAGGATCCCTCTTGAAATCACATTTTTACTGGGATTAACACAATTTATAAGTCAACTGATAGTAATGCTGAGCCTGACAGAGCCCTGTAAGACTTCCCCAAGTTCTCCCTGCACCCAATGGAACCGCTAATTTTTACTCATGGGTAACTGATTAGAAAGCCTCACTACTCCTCTAACACTTAGCCTGTATTCCACTTTCTCATCCTCTCTGAACGCCCTTCTAAAGTAACAATCCCATCACTAGGACATTTCTCCAACCTATTAACCTATGCTTTTATCAAAAAGAAATAATTTGTGGCTGTCCTGTTCTTACTGAAACAATGTTGGCAACTGTATCATTATATATATTTTTTCCTTCTCAACCATCGCTTTCCTTTTCTTTTATATTAAACTAAACTCCTAAAACGCATTACAATTCCGATCACTCCTTGGGAGCCCCAGTCAGGACAGGGTTACCTTGGGAACTTCTCCATTGCTGCCTGGGGGCAGCCGAAGGATCCAGAAATTTCTGTTTTTCAGCAGGTTCTCCATATTCTCCAGTCGCCTCTGCAGCAGCCCATATTCCTGCAGCAGGGTCCCCAGCACAACCCATTTGCTCTCCAGATGGTTTGCAAACTCCACGGCAGTCTTCTCACAGTCAGCTATCTTTTTCTCATTCGTCCCTGTCCGTCCCTCCAGCGTCAGCAGCCGCATGGCCTGGGCCTCCAGTTTCCTCTCCACTGCTTGGACAGCAGCCCACACTGCCAGGCGGGTGATCTCTGCTGTCGGGAGTGGTGTGTCCTTCTGGGATGCAGAAGAGATCTGGAAGGGGGTGTCCTTTTGGGAACCTGGACTCTGGAGCAGAGAGTCCATGTCAGTCTCAGGAACTGTTGGGGAAAGGGTGAGGGGGTCTTTCTCAGGAACTTCAGGAGAATGGAGTGGGGCTTCTTGGTGGTGGGTGGAGTGAGAGAGAAGTGAGATTTCTTGGTTAGCAGCAGCTGGGGGTGGATACTGGGTCTCTTCCTGTGAAGTCAGAGGGCCCTGGAACTTCATCTCTTGCTCAGAGGTGGCAGGATACAGGAGTGAAGGTCCCTGGAGCATCCGGCTGGAGGTCTCTTGCTTGGGAGTGTGGGGTAGAGAGCCTTGCCGGGGAATGGTGGGAGATAGAGAAGGAATTTCTTTGGGGGGAAGAACACGGGACTGGAACAGAGTTTCTTGGGGGAGACCAGCAGGGGCCTGCCGTGGGATTTCTTCTGGCAGAATGTTGGGGAATGAGAGAGGCGATGAGCGCTGGGTCTCCATGTCCAGCTGTTGGACCTGTGTTCAAGGAAAGGGCAGAATTGAAGGCCATAGTCTCCAGCTGGCAAAATACTAATGCATGCCAAAGATAGGCACCCACATTAAAAGGATTTTAATTAGATATGTTCCGTGGACATGAATCTTTTCTTGAGACCCTAGAACTGATTCAAACATCAATTATAAAACTATTATTAACAAATAAAACATGTTTATGCCACCTTCTGCTCTTTATAGAGCTATTTCCTTTTTCATAAAATACATGTCACAGGTACCACCTCATGAGTTGTAGTGTCATAGAGGAGAAAGGGTACTGGCCTTGAATTAGAATACTTGGCTCTCAGGCCTGTCTAAACCCACCATTGCCTGTGTCACCTGACCAATTATTCGACTACTCTGTCCTCATCCATAAAATGAGGATAATTATCACACATACCTGCTACCTCACTGAGTTGTTTGAGCATTGAGCATTTAATAAATGCAAACTCTGAAAAAGAAAAAAAAAAGATAGCAGAATTTTGTCAGTGCCAGGTAGACCCCCAGCAAGTTGGAAGGTGATTACCGATGGGGGCCACCTGACTTACCTCGCAGGTGAACTTAACTGATCCAGTCCCACTGCTTCTATAATTATCAGGCAGTCATAGTGCCCACACTTTGTCCACATGACCTTAAGTGTCACAGAGTCTTTGATAAGAGCTAAATTAGTGACATCAGTAAATTCTTCAAAGAGTTTTATGGTATGGTTTGACTTTGACAAATGTTATATGGACCCATCCCTATTAGGAAGGCTGAATGGCCTCTGGACAGTCCAAGCTGGCCTCTGCTCTAAGCAGAGACAGAGGAGAGACAGACAGGCACAGGCATGGCAATTTAGTGGCTCCTGTAGGAGCAAAGGTCCCCTGAACAGATAGATGGTCCCTGGTGGTAGCAGTACTCTGGAGGTCTGAGTTCCTCCCTATGGTTCATGAGGTGGGAAGTGAGGAGGAAAGAAGGCCTGAAAGCAGAGCTGAAGTCGGCCAGTTTTGTGACTTGTGTCAAGACTGGTGGGGACTAGGACCAAAATAAAGACTGATTCCTTTTAGGATTTCAATTAATCACACTCTCCCTATTTCCCACCTCAACACAACCATGTTCAGAGAAATCTTGTGTCATCAGGGACATGAAGCCAAGATTTTCTGAGTGACCACTTCTGTGTTTACCTATCCAGACAATCAAAAGCTTCACTGGAACTGAATAGAATCTCCAATATAACAATGTTTGCTCACTTCCTCTTTAGTGTCCTTAGTGAATCTATTGAATGCCAATTACTCTGCACCTCAAACAAGTGATCTTTAAAGTAACTGAAGTTTCCGTTTTCTTTGTTTGAAAATTAACATATATCCCTGGTGTCCTGTCTAATATATAGTATGTGCTCAATAAATATATCTGCTGCATAAATAAATAGTATAAATTGTTGAATTATGAGAAAAAATTATTAGGGTAAATAATGAAGTTTCCTTAGTCATTTAACCAAAGATCACTTTACCCTATTTGTATCCTGTATCACTTCTTTTATTCATTCATTCATTCATTCATTCACTTATGAGTCACTTAACTTAGATAGCATTACATTTTAAAGACCTTGTTCAGGTAAAAGAATTTTGAGGTAGCTATGATTCAACAGCTCTGCAGTTAACCAGATGTGAGAGCTAATTGGGAGTAGGGGGTGATAGCTAACAATTATTTGGCATTTATTATGAGCCATGAATTGTGTTAAGCATTTTAAAGGGCTATCTCATTTAACCTTCATAAAACCCTATGAAATAGGAGCTACTAGAGTTATAATCCACACTTAACACATGAAGATGCTGAGGCTTAGAAAGGCTAAGTAGTTGCCCAAGTTCACACAGCATTCTGGCTCCGGGCCTGGGTTTCAGCTCACACTGCAGGTCACCTCCAAGCTTCATCTGTCATCTGAGGTAGCTGGTTGGTGCTGTGAATCCATTTTACCTCCAAAATTCAGAGGTTTGGAGATTAAATAAAGATCTGTGGGAGGTTCCCTCATAGAGGAGGTAGAAAGCCCTGCCCGTAAAGATATTTCCATTTAAATCTGGGGTCAGGGATTCCTTTGAAAACCAAATAAAAGTTATGGATTCTCCCCCTCATAAAATGCAGGTGAACATATACACAAAATTCTGCAAACACTTTCAAGGGTTTGACACACCCCTAAACTTGAAGGCTCATGAACAACTAAGCCACCTCTCAATTCTTCCCTCTTCACAGGTGAGGGCAAGACTGGACTGCCCTCTGTGATGGAAGTCTCAGACACAGGGAAAGTAACTTACTTACATAATGCAACACTGTAAATATATTATAGCCCCCTTCTCAGAGGGGGATTAGGGTATTTGCTTACAACTAATAGGAAGGAGGGAAAATCCCCTCCAGCCACATTAGTCTCTCTGAGTAATACAGGGGTTTTAACCCAAACAATGAAACCAAGCTCCAATACAGTAAGTAAAGCCAGCAGAGCAAGACATCTTTATCAACTAGTCTAATCAGAGCTCAAAGGAAAATACCATTTCTTCACTCTATATTAGACTGTCTCCATTTCTGGAATTGGAGGACTATGGAAGGATGAAGGGCAACAGGAACATGTCCTCCCCACCCTCTACACCAAAACTAAAGCCCCTTGCTATTATTTCATAATGGCTTAATTTTATCCTAAACAGAAAGAAATGGCCAAATAGAGGGATGGAGCTGTAAATGTTCTATCCAAGGCTAATAAGCTTGTATTCTCCATGTGTTGGGGGGCAAAGAATTCTTCTAAACTGTATTTTAAAGGATTTAACTGTCCCTCCTTGGCCCATGTATCATAAGTGCATGAGGTCTCCAGGATTCATGCCATATGAGCAGAAAAATACATAACCATATACATCTGACTCTTAAAGAAAGATGTGCCATTTTCATGTATGACCCAGGGGGGTTCACACAGAATTGTACAGGGTCCTATATACCTAAGTAAGCCTAAAGGTAAGCATTTAACAATCTCATTTTATTTTACTTTTCTAAGTGTTTTAAGAACTAGGAGGTTCTTTAGAAAGCCATATATCCCGACCCTCTCCTGTGCACAACAGGAAACTGAGGCTCAGAAGCACTGACTCCCATGCAGCAACCCTCCCAGCATAGCTGCTGCACCTCCAAGATCAGGTCTGCGAGGAGATTTTAGGACTGATGTATAAGTATGGCCCACTAAAATGACACATCAGCCCCCAAACCCTTAGGAACTTGCTCCCCAGACCCTATCCATCTGAACACCCAAAGTTTGGCCTGGGGCCCTCCAGATGCAGAAGCTGGAGGCCAGCCCGAGGGTACCTGCTCCCCACAGCAGAGATGCGGAGACTCTGGGCTGGGCGCAGCCCTGCCTCCCAACCAGCCATCACCTCCCCTCCCCGACGGGCCGCGTCCACTGCGTACCCAGCCCAGGCCCCTAACCCAAGGGAGGCTGCCGCCAGAGCTACCCCCTACCCATCCAGACCCCGCAGCCCAGGAGGCAGGCTTTTCTCGGGACTCGGGCACTGTGCCACGGAAGACTCGCTACGTGACCTTGGGGCAGGCAGGGCAGGTCGCCGCCAGGTGTCTGTGCCTCAGTGTCTCCGGTCTGCGAAATGGGGAGAGCCGCGTCAGCGCCGCGCTCCGGCCGCACGAGGCTCTGCGGGACCGAGCTCTGCGGAAAACGTGCGGCGGCAACCCCGACGGACGCAGCATCGGCTCCGCAGCGAGCGCTGCGCGCTGCCGAGGAAGTCCTCCGCTGGGCCCGCGTGCGTGCCAGGCCCAGCGCGTCCCCGCAGCCTCGCACGGACGGCGGCCGGCTCATCGGCCAGGCTCCGTTCTGCAGCCCCTCCTCCCGTTGAGGGACGCGCGAACCTCCCCCCCCCCCGCCCCCAACGTCGCAACGTTTCTGTCCCTTACCGAGACCCCAGGCCGGGCCGCCGGGCCTGAAATATGCAGGCCGTCCCCGGGGCCCCGAGTCCGCGCGTCCGTTCGTGCGCGGGCCGCTCTCACCGCCTCAGCCATGTCCCTGCGCTGTCCGGCCCGGCCCGGAGTCGCCGCCGCCGCCGCTGCGCGGACCCACGCAGGCCGGACCCCGGCCTCTCCGCAAGCGTCACCCGCCCGGCCTGCTCCCCCGCCCGGGCTCGCGCGGCCGTCGGGCCCGGCCTGCTTGGGGCGCGAGGGGCGGGCGGGGACGGAGCGGCCGAGCCCGGCGGCGGCGTCGGAGCAGGGCGCGCGGCGCTACGGGCGGCCCGGCAGGCTGTGCCCCGGCCGCAAGCTGGGCCCCGGCCCTCAGCACCGGCCCCCGGCCCGCGCGCGGCCCCTCTGCGGCCGCGGTTGCGACCCCGGCTCCGGCCTCGGCCCCGGCTGCGAGCTGCGCTGCCGTCCCGGCGCTTCTTCAGCAGGGGAGCTGCACTGCAGCTGCCATGTTGATACAAACTGCATCCTGGGAGGCATGTCCCTCTCAGGCCGTTTAAAGAGAAACACTCCGAGGCTCGTCGGAGGCTTCAGGAACCCAGACAGCTCCATCTACAGCCGGTAGGAGCGAACAGTGTCGAGCGAGCAAGCAGCCGGCGACGGACACGCCCTGAGCCCCGGGCCAGCCCGTCGTGCAGCCCGGGCCGAACCGCCCCGGCCTCCCGCCCTTCGGGACCCCTGGGCCTCTCACCTGGAGTCCTCGCCTGCCCGGGCACCCTAGGGCGAGACCCGGAGGCGGGAGCGCAGAGAAGAAATAACAGCGCGCAGCCCAGGCGACGTGGTGGGGTCTGGAGGCGGCTTGATTGGCTCCGACAGCCTTCCCCCCGCCGGATCCCCTGCTCCTCTCAAACCTAGAACCCGGGTCGCTCGCTTTCAAACCTGCGCTCACAAAGGGATCTAAGAAACCCGTCACACCAAAGAAAGCCCGAGTTCATGTGACCAGCTCTGTGCAGAGCGGGTTCAGGGAAGGGGGCTGTGGTTCCAAGGGTAGCAAGAAGGTTGGATGCTTTTGTGAAATGCCTAAGTGTTGTTTGCGACCTGAAAGGACAGAATTCCGAAAATCATAGAGTGTTGGCGCTGGAAGGGGACAGACCCGTCATTTGGGAGGAAACTGAGGCCGAGTGGGAAGTGACTTGTTTTACCCTAAGTTGCAGTTTCGGTCCCTTTCTAACCATGAGACATAACCCAGAATAAATGGTAGGGCCTGGAGTTGGAAACGTTCTTTCCTGGAGAGTTTCACTTAATATTTATGGAATACCTACCTACAAGATGGCAAGAACTGGAAATGAAATGAAAAAGAAAGAATGTACAGGCAGGCCTCCTGGTTACAAGTGATGAAAAGCCAACTGGTACTAACTTAAAAGAGGAAATAGTAGAATATATTTGTTCACTTAATGAGACCCCAGGGAGGTGGGAGTGGAGCTGAGTGGAGGGCAACAGGAGAAGGATTCAGTTGTCAGCTCAGATCTCTGTTTAAAAATGAAGTTACAGGTGGAGATAAGGCCAGTGCCATCCAATTCTTTCCCCCAACCTTTCCCAGAGGTTAGAGTTCCCACTTGTCTTGCTGCTTTCACCATCTATCAGTTACACGGTGCATTCCACTGGTTATGATATTTTAAGATTTTATGTGAGTGACGCATTGCAATTCAGTCCATATCCTGTTGGAACTTGCCTTTTTTTTTTTTTTTTAATTCAACATTATGTTTTTGAGATACGGTCAAGTTTAAAGGAGCGTATCTGGTTTATTCATTTTAACCACTATATAGTATTTCGTTGAATCCGTAAACTCCAGTTTACTTTCCACAACTCTGAGGGGAAAGAATACAGACCTACTGCCAACAGCATCTGCATGCATATCTCATCGTGCAGGGTGCTCTAGCAGAGACGCTGAGACTCGGAGCACTGGGTGGTGGGAGCCCCTCTGTCCTCCCTAGGCTTACCAAACCATTCACCAGATGGCTACCGGCAGTGCATCTGTACCAACACTACTGACAATGGACTTAGAACCTTTACCAGCATAATGAGTATGAGATGGTAGTTCACTATTTTACTTTGTATTTCCCTGATTAAGGAAGTTGAACGTTTTTCATGTTTACGAGACATTCGTTTTTTTCTATGAATTTCCTCTTCATATCCTTGGCCAATGTTTCTGTTGTGGAGTCTTACTGGTTTATAGGTGTTTTCAAAACACATTCTGTATACTAATCCTATTACCAAACATTTAACGTAATTACTGGTATGACTGCGTTTACATCTACCATCTTCCTAGAAGTTATCTATGTGTTCCAGGCATTTGGTGATAACTGCTCCCCCTGAGCCCCTACTTTTGGATTATTTTTTTAGTTATTCTATTTTTCACCACTCACTGATAGTTATACCACATTCTTAATCATTGCCCTACATTTTGCAATCTTTAATTTTTAGCAGCCTACTTCACACAAATTATCCCACTTCACCTATGGTGCATTAACCTCACCACTGGGTATCCACCACAAACCTTGTACTGGTATTTGTTTATATTTTATGTTTCTAAATGTTACAGTCTGCATAGTGCATTGTTGGGTGTGCTATGGCAAAAACCTTCTCCGATCCTGTCTCTTAACATTTTTCATGGTAGGTGTTGCACCAACATTTATATTTAAATGTAATCAAATCCAGTGCTTTTCTTTTTAGGGTTTGTGCTTTTACTGTCTTTTTTGTTTGTTTTTATTTCCTTATCCCAATGCCTTAAGAGTATTCCTCAACATTTTATTCTAAAACCTGTACAATTTAGCTTTTCCAGTTAGTTCTTTAATCTAGAATTGTTTCAGATTTTAATAAGTTGTATATTTACTGAGCTATAATTCATATAGCATGGATCATCCATTTAAAGTATATCATTCAGTGGTGTTAGTGTGCTCAGAGTTGTGCAACCATCACTGTGAGCTAATGTTTCTCACTAAAACTTGAACGTATAGAGCTGTGTTTTTGTTTAGTTTTATCATCTAACAATCTGTCTTTCAAATGGAGAGCTTATTTTCTTTCCATTTATGATGAATATAGATATATTTGGGGTTCTATCATCCATTTTGTGATCTTTATTGACAATAAATTTTTGTTGCTTTCCCCGCCCCTTTTCTTACCTCCTATTAGATTAATCAAGTTCTTTATTAACTTTTTCTCCCTGTGGTAGGTGCCATTCCACTTCTGTTTAGTGGCTATGTTGACCATGTTAAACATGTTTGAGTTACAAAGTCAAAATGGAATGCCCTTCTCTAGAAATCACAAGAACCATGGGATGCTTTCATTGAAATCATGCTCCATCCTTCTTACATGTTATTGTTGTCTGGTATGTTAGATCCACTTTGTTTTGTGTCCCCCAAATTTGTCAACGCATGTTAAGATTTACCCATGTTTATGATTTTTCCCCCTTACCATTCTCCAAATGTCCCCCTTCTTACTGGGTTCAAGTTCTTCTTCCCAAAAGTAGTCCTCAGTAGTTTTTCAGTGAGGGTCTATGAATGGTACATTCTCAGTTTTTATTTTCTGAAAATGTCTTTATTTGGTTTTATTTGTGTATGAAGATTGATTGGGGTATAAAATCGAAATTTAGAGTTATTTTTCCGGACCACTTTGTGTTAGTCCACTGTCTTCTGACTTTTGTTTTTATTGTAGAAGAGTTTGTTGTCAATCTAATAGTTTTTCCTGTGATGTCAATTTGTCTATTTCTCTTAAAGATTTTATTTTTATGTCTTACATCAGTTCCTGAAGATCATCAACTATTCTTTTAAAGATACTTATTTCCTCCAAATTTCCTCTTTCTAGGTGAGAAAATCTGATTAGCTAGATATATGGTAGGTGTTTTTAGTTTATGCTAATATATCATGTTTCCACCCATCATTTTATCCCTGTCCTTCATTCTGTATACTTTCCTCATCTCTTTCATTTAAGTAATTCTTTTCAGTTGTGTCTAGGTCTGCTGTTTAACCAGTCCATTGATTTTTTAAAATTTCAGTAACGCTATACAGAGGGTGCCAAAAAAATGTATACACATTTTAAGCAAGGAAAAAACTATTAAAATTGTAATACTTAACATATACCAATAACAAAAAATATGTACAAGTCATGTTTGATTTCTGCAAATACAAGAGGTGCTCAAAGTGGTTACCATCAGCGTCCCGACACTTCTGATTATGGCGAACTACTGCTTGAGCAACGTTGACCAAAGTGTTCACTTGTATCACTGCGCATGCCATTTCAGTTTCTTCCTGAAGTACTGCCAGTGTAGCTGGTTTTCTATGGTACACCACATCCTTTAATTTATCTTATAGGTAGAAGTCAATGGGTGTTAAGCCAGGAGAATGTGGAGGAAACTCAACATTCTCGAATTTCAAATACCACTTCAAAATGGTCTTATGCTCCTCAAACAACTGTGCTTCCATTGTTTTCTTTGACTGTCCTGCCTGTTGCATGGTGATGCTAGCATTCATTTGATTAATGCCATCTTTTGAGTGAGCTGTCATACTACACATTGCTACCATAATTCAATTTAAGTTTGAAAAGTAATACATAACATAGTTTAAAATGTATATACATTTTTTTGGCACCTTGGTATATACACATATGTATTTTTTAGAAAATCTGTTGTTTTTTTTCCCCTAAATACTTCTTTTTAATAATATCTTGATTTTTCTTTAGGTTTAGTGATTTCTATTTACCATGCTTTTTCTTCCACTTTCTGCCCTGTTAGTCTTATACCTTATAAAACTATTAACATTACATTCTATTTTGGATGATCTTTATGTAAATTCAAGTTCTTGGATTTTTTATCCTGCTGTATGTTGTATCCTCACTAATGGTGGACTGTTTCCTTGTGGATTTAGCAGTTTGTGATTGTGAGCTTATATTGAGCCAGGTTTGTGGTCTGGACTGTGGGATAGTTCCCTGTTTCTGTGTTCCCTTCAGCCAGAAACCTCAAGTGCTATAATTGCCCTAAGTCCAATTTTTATGTCAATTTATCAGCCATGTGGATAATGTAAATTTGATTCCAACCTCCATAGGGTAATAGCTGTGGTTTTGGATTCTTACAGAAAATAGTGCCCTGTCCACTACCATCACCCAGAGCCCAGCCTAATACAGATAAGCTTTTTGTCATCTATGGCAGCTGTGGAGTTATGCCACTCAGATCTCTATTCACGAACTTACCATTCAACTTCAAGGAATGCAGTCAACTGACAGTTCCAGTTATTACCACCTTTAGGAAATTCCTCAGCTTTCAGGCCAAGGCCAGGCTTTTCTGGGGCTGCCCCAGCCAATGAGTGAACAGGTGGGGTCCTAGGTAGGCTAACCAGACGTATACCATTTTAAATGGGACAGAAAACAATGGTACTGTCCCATTTCAAATGGTACATCTGGTCAACCTACAGACACCTTGAATTTAGCCCAATGAGACTGGTCTGAGACTTTGCCTACAAAACCCTGCTTCCCCCTACTTTTATTAATACCTTTCATAGGCATTATTGCCCCAATAAACCTCTTGTACTTCAAACTATGTCTCAGCATCCACTTCCCAAAGATCAAACTAACACATCTTTTGGGGTTGGAATGCATTGTTTCTGAACCATAGATTTTCTGAAGACAAGGCCTTCAAGGGACTTTATCTGGAGGTGTCAGTTCAACTTCTTACCTTCGATGGGCCCAAGGCCTACGTGCCCTTCTCTTTGCCCCTACTCCAGGTGTAGCAGCTCCTCACATTTATAACGGCATTCATTTTTGTCTTTGTTTCTGATGTACTAGGATTTCCCTGTATTCTTTTCTACCTTAGCTCTGTATTTAAAATTATTACATCCCATTTGGAATGTCCTGAGTGTGTTCAGGGTATACAATCCACAATACATGCATTTTAAAATTTTTGACCAAAATTTTTTAAAGATGTAAATTATTTAACTGTACATAATTTAATGTCTAAATTGTGCTTTTAATATTTTTAAATAATGTATAAATTGTACAATACTCAGGGTTTAAAGGAGTTTTACAATGACACCAAATCAGGAACTTAGTTATAGCTGTCGGGGAATAAAGCCTTCCTTGTGATCTGGAAGTCTAGTGCCTCATTTTTATACATACATTTTTATGCACATTTCCAGAAACATGTTATATACAAAGTAGGGGAGAGTTTAATAAGCCGACACAAGTCTGAGCAGTGGGAATAACACCTGCAGAGACATGGAACAGCACGGCGCTCAGGGAAGGACAATTCATCTGGAGGGTGAGATGCAAGAGGGGCTGCAGGAGATAAAAACAAGGAGCCACCTCACGAGGGGTCAGGTATGTTGCACTGCAGTGTAGGTGGCCTCTGCAAATAGAAAACGGCGAGGAAACAGCCTCCTCTGGAGTATGCAGAAGAAACCAGCCCTGCTGATACTGTGATTTTAGCTCCCTAAGAATCATTTTGGACTTCTGACCTCCAGAACTCTAAGATAAATCTGTGTTGGCTTAATCCACAGTTTGTGGTCATTTGTCACAGCAGAAATAGGAAATGAATATAGGAAGGGACTACTGTGCTTTGGCCTAGGTAGGACGCTTCAGAGCAGTGGCGAAGCAAGTGTTCCCCGAAGTTTGTGAGCAGTGGTGGGTCTCCCTCACCTGATGTTTATTTGGTCTCCCTAACTACTGACTGGGCACCCTCTACTGGATGTCAGATATTGAACCCAACACTCCTCCCATGTTCTGTCTTGGAGAGTACAGCTAAATCAGAAGCTTAGGAGTATTCCATTTAGTGCACCACTAAATGGTTGAGGGTTCTGGCCTAAGAAAATTCTTGCATGCAGAGCATCTGGGTAAGAGGGAGGGAGAGAAAGCCCAAGGACTGGAAAGTGGCAGTGGTGGTGGAGATTGAAAACTTAAGATAAAATTAACAACTGTTAACTCTGGTTGGTGGGACTATGGGTGTCAACCTGGTTCTAACAAAATCAGGAATGCTTTACTCCAAGTCTTGGGACACAACTACAGGCATCACTTATCCTTTCCTCACCTTGGCCCAGCCAGGAAAAGATGCAAGGAGCAAACATCTGGTACCTGCTTTTTGTTGACGTTCTACACTTCCCCGCTAGACCTGCCTATCTGCATGTACATCATATCAAATTACAGAAGACTAAATTACATAAACTGTGGTAATTTTCTGAAGCAGTGACGAGATGTGCTTTCATTTCCCTCCAAATGTCAGTTCATCTCTACTGAGTCAAACTTCTCTAGAATGTTCCATTCCTAGCTCTCAGGGACAGTTGCTTCCTTGGGTCCACAGTGACCAAGTGCCAGAGGAGGGCACTGGGAACTGACCACACAGCTCCCTTGGGAGTGGGGGGTGTTCAGAGGTGCCAGAGCCACAGGTCTAAGAACGGAACTCACCAAATTGCCTTGGTGCTGGTTAGGTTTTATTTTAACAGGATGTTTCCCCTTCATTTGTTTTTCAAAATACCAGTTATATCAATTAGAAGTGTAAACAGGTACAAAATATACAGTACATAGAAACAATTTTCTTATCTAGTCTATTGCCTAATAAAAGTATGTATGGGGGAGCTGAACGTACAGTAGCCTTGGTCTCTTTTCCAAGGGGAAACAAGTCACCCATTTTGGGTAAGGGCCCAGTGGCGGCTTAAACGAAAAGGGAATGGATACCTGTGTGGCAGGGAGAGCACTGTGGTAGAAACAAGAAACCTGGGTTCATGTCTGAGTCCACATCGAGGATGTCAGACAGGGAAGCAGCAAGCATCATCCCATACCCTGCCTCTCAGACCTCGCCGGGAGCACACACACCAGGGAGGCTAGGGCTCAACTACAGCCTGAGGCCTGATGATTTTGCTCATCCAGATGTGAGACAAATCTTCTAAGAGGGCAAAAATGAAATGTTTTCCAACCTAAGGCTTTTCCCAATTGCTGGTACCCACCGGCACCTGTGTTGTGAGGCTGACGTGTCTGTTCCCTTTGAGTAATTTATTTCCTCATCTCTAATAAGAAGGAACACTTGTTCTGTGTGCTTCACAAGGTCATGGTAACAATCAAATGAGATGTGATATGAAAGCATTTTGACAATGATAAAACACTACACAAAGAGGAAACAGAAGCATCTTGCTGGAGTGGAAAGCAGCCCCTATGGGGGTCAGCAGGCCAGGCTTTGCTCCTGGCTCTGCTAGTAACTAGATGGTGATGGCATCCACTGTATCCACCTCATTACCTCTGCAGCCCTAACATTATATTCTCAGACAACACTCCTTTTTGAGGCCTGGGAGTCATGGAACAGGGTGGCACCACCAAGTTCCTTCATGGTAGGGCGGCAGGTGGCCCATAATAGGGGAACACAAGTAGGGCCAGCACTTCTGGGGCAGCTTTTCAGATGGAGAGGCAAGCTGGGAGTGGTCCTGGCTGCTCCTGGACTGCCTTTCTCTCTGCTGGGATGAGGCTGGGTTCCAGTGCCCAGCTGGCCTCAATGCCCAGGGGACTTGGAGACCCAGGCCCAGGCCAGCCAGGCCTTGGGCAAAGTCTGGGGTCTCAACTTCCCTGGGACTCTATGCTAAGACCATTCTATGCATGAGTCAGTGGGGCCAGGGGAGATCCAGGTCCCTCCTCACTGGGTCCCCAGCCAGCCAACCTTCCAGCACACTGACTATCAAGACTTGATAAGGTCACAAGTCCACATAAACACAAGCCCCAGAAACCAAAAGTACATTAGAAAGTTTAAACTGGTGCTACTACTATTTTCCAGCTTCTTCAAGAATGAAAAAAAAGTTTTGTAATTAAATTACTTAAAATTCTAGGATGCTCAGTTTCACAATCAAAGAATTCTACTTGGTTTAGAGGTGGAAGCTGTATTGTTTGATAGCTTCTTTTCTTCCAGTGATCAGTTCAGCAACTTGGAACTGTGGTTCTCCCGGTCTCCATTCCTGCCTCTGTTTGCCACCACCCTGACGTCTGAAACAGGACTTTTTACACTTGAGGCCTGTGGGGTCAGAGGGTTTAGGCAGCCCCGACATCCTGGGAGTGCCTCACAGGTCCCCGCCATCGGTGGGTCCCAGGACACTCAGGCCACAAGTCCAGTCAGTCACAAGGTCTGAGGAGGCCAAAGGTCCTTTAGAGGCAGGGCTCTTGAAAGGGTCTGGGGGGCCGGCCGGGAGGGGCGGCAGTGGCTGGCCCCGGGCTGGGCCCTTGGCCCCTGCCGCGTGGTTGCGCTGGTGCTTGCGGAGGTGGTCCTTGCGGATGAAACTCTTGCCGCAGACGGTGCAGGTGAAGGGCCGCACACCCGTGTGGGTTCGGTAGTGGTCGATGAGCTTGGAGCGCTCAGTGAAGCGTTTCTCGCACTCGGTGCAGGGGAAGGGACGTTCGCCCGTGTGCAGCATGCGGTGCCGGATAAGGTGGGCTGGCCGTGTGAAGCAGCGCCCGCATTCTCCGCACCGCAGGGCGCTGCCATCTCGTGTGGTCCCTGATGCCCCTGGTGCCCCCTCAGGTAGCCCGCAGCTTCGCTGGTGGGCGCTCAGGCTCACCTGCAGCTGGAAGCTCTTCCCGCAGGTGGTGCAGGTGAAGGGCCGCCCCCCTGGAGGCGCGGCTGGGTGCTTCTTTAGGCCTGGCTTGTGGCCGAAGCCTTTGGTCCGGCCAGGATATTTACAGGGGTCACCGAAGGGTCTCGGGGCCTGACCCGGGTCTAGCACAGCCTCTCCGTTGTCAGGGGAGGAGTAGGACAGCCCCTCAGGCCCAGTCCTTGGGTTCAGGCCTACAGGAGGTTTACACCTGAAATTCCAGCCCCATCGGACCCCCCCAAAGAGCCAGTCCGCTGGAGGGGTCTCATCTTGGGCCACTGCGGGGCTGGGCTCACCCATGTCCCGCTCAGGCCGAGCAGGCTCTCTCAGACCCAGAACAGGGTCCTGGCTAGGGAAGGAGCCACCCTGGCTCTCCCAGGCTCCTTCCTGGACAGGACTGGGGAAAAACCTTGTGGCTTGGCCTGGTCCGAATAGGGTCCCGTGGGCCTCTAGGTCAGTAGGGTGCACTGGTGTGGCCACCACCTCCTCTTCCTGGACTTCTGTTTTTATCACAATTTTTACATCTGCTGAGAAAGACAGAAAGACCAGGAATCATTCTGTCCCCTCAACTGTTTCAAAAGTGAAGCTCTGATACATTCATTTGGAGATTCAGCAGCTTCTCGGCCCCATTACCACCACACTAAACCCCACAAGCCTGAAAACTCAGCTCAGCAGAGTATCCCCAGGTTGGTCATGTGAGTGCCTCAAATTCTGAGGACACCCCTGTTCTAGGACCTTCACCACAAGTGATGCAACTGTCGCATCTGCTCACTAGGTTCCATTTCCACTTTGGCTGTTAAGGCTAATTACAAGGAAGGAACTCTGATCACTGGTGGAAATGTATTCAAGGGGCAAAAGCACAGGGCTGGGGCTTGGGCAGATCTGAGAAGATACCATGGCTACCCACAGATGAGTTGCACATTTGTGAACACCCTATTCATAGGGCTGGATGAAGGTTAAACTGGCTCACATGTCTGAAGGCACCTGGCATGCTATCTGGCATGCAGCAAGCATCCAGTAAACGTAGCCAGCTAGCTAATGATAAAAATATTAGTGAATCAGTAAAAATGTATTGGATTTGATATAAATGTACTTGAATTTCATGTCCTGAAGTTTTATATCAGGGATTTAGTCTTTTAGCACATTTTGGGGGTGCTAAAATATGACAGAAATTATCTGTTATTCTGGCCTTCAAAAAAGAAGTAAGTAGAAAAGTAATAAATAAATTTGGAAGTTGTTCTTCCCAACTCTGGCCTTTGCACACCTGTCTTTGGTAGTGCTGATACCTAAGAAGTGGTTCTGGTTTTGTTTTGTTTTTTCCATGCCAGAGAGGAGCCAGGTTCTGAATCTTATCAGGATCGACTGGTTAACATGATAAAAGAACAGTTGGAAACATGGACGTGTTAAAGGAAAGCTGTTCAAGTATAAGAATTTGGAAGGACATAGAAGACAGACTGTGCAAAGTCCTAACATTACAGATACCTAAATGTCCATGGACTGAAAGGTCAGGGCAGTTCACCAATAAGAGCCAAGGCTGGGGCTGAGGCAGCCTTTTCCCACCCTCTCTCCGCTGTCTGTACCTTCTGTGGAGGCCGCCGTGTTGAGCTTCAGGGTCCCGTCTGAGCATGCAGAGGAGGGATGGTGGGGAGGGAGATCTGCCTGCCAGGAAGTTGGTGGGATAGTGGTTGAAAAGTTGGAGTGGACGCCTGAAATGAAGAAGAGATCAGAGCCTATGGGTTAGGGGGAAGAAGTGGGTAGAAAAACCCCATACAACAGGAAGAGCAGGCAGACCCTGAGACCCCACCTGGGGCTTTCTGCACCAGCATAACAACCCCCACCTTCTCTTCTGAACCCAGTTTTCTTTTGCCCCAGTGTCTGAGGCACCAGAAAGCTCAGATATCACTGACTATTTCATACAGTCCCTTCTTATCAATAATATGAGGCAACTGGTAACTTAAGTGCCCAATGCCTGCAGGGGGCAAGAATACAAGTACAAATGATGAAAATGAGGCAGAGAAATACCAGGACAGGGCCTCAGTGAACCCAGAGGGGCCCACAAGATGTCATTTGATGCAGTCCCTGCCTTAAGATGGCAAAACCTGTAAGCTAGTCAGGACAGATGTTTGAGAGCTCACAGCTCCCACAATGCAAGCTTCCAGGAACTCCTTCCCTCAGGCCATGTCCTAGTCTTAGCCTTTTGTTCCTGTTCCCAGTATCTCCTCCCCATCTCAGCCACTCACCAGAGGCAGCATCTGTAGAGACGTCTCCGGCTCCGGAGTCCAGCTGGCTGAGACCCCATGGCTCCTCTCCAATATCTGGCTGTCCTGCGGCCCATGCCTCTACCCCCAGTGCCTGCTGCTCCTGGAGCTGGAGCTCACCCTCTTGCTTGATCTGCATTAAGAGGTCAGGGGCAGGAACTGGGGCCCCTGAGCCTAAGAAAGGGAGAGTGTATGAGTATACAGAATCAGGACCCCTCAGCCCTGGGGCAGGCACACATCCAGCCAAGGAGATGGACCTCACAAAGGTCAAACAGCAAAAGAGCCTGGTGGGAAGGGAAAGCAGAAGCAAACGGGGACTGTAGGGTCTTCTGGGTGAAGCATGAGGTCACATGGTATTGAGCACATGGGGAGAGTGGGAAAGGGTGAGGAACACATGAGTGCATTCTCAGAGCTAGATCTCTGGTCCATGGGGAAGACAGGTTCCCTGGGGAGGGCCTGTTCTCACTTTAAACACAGAATGCTAGATAAAATCTACCCCCAAACCTTACCCCACACATATTTAAGTGAGCGCAAAGAAAGATTCCAGATATGAGAATCAAGGAGAAAACACAAAGTCAAATCAAGAGTTCGAGTGGAAGCCAAGTGGCCCAGGGAGTTGTTGGAACAGGATGCAGCCTTTAGGGGTTGGGCTTTGATTTCCAAGAGGTGAGAGCAGAGCTGAGTGGCTTGTCCCCTGTCCCAGCTGTGAGATGGGGACTAGGAAAATTCCATCTGAGAGGATATAAGCAAGTTGCACACTTGTCCAGGGCCATGGGAGGGAAAGCCACCCATGAGAAATCAGAATCTCATACCCACACTACATTCATATTACCCACACAGTGCAGAGATCCTAACCTCAGAAATTCACAGAAAGATTGACTGAGAACGATGGCAACCCAGGAGGCCCAAGCACAGGCAAATACAAACCTGCTCCACAACACAGGCCACAAGGGGCCCTACTAAAAAACTAAACTTACAGACCAGAAGAAAATATAAACAGCATGACAGTCACGGCAAACCTCACTCTCAGAAACTACAGAAAAAAGAGTAAGCTGAAATGTACAGTAACATAGTTATGTCTAAAATAGTCAAAGAAATAAAGGAAGAAACAATCTCTAAGGAAGAATAGGAAATTATTTTTAAAAAAGTAGACTTGAAAAAGAATTAAATAGACATTCTAGAAATGACCAAAAAAAAAAAAAAAAAAAAATCAGTGGATGACTTAACAATACTGAACATAGCTGAAGAGAAAATTAATGACTTGGAAGACAGATCTGGGGGAAATAATCTACAACACAGCACTGAGAGATAAAAAAGAAAAATATGAAAGGAAAGTCAAGAGACATGGAGGACAGAATGAGAAATTCCCACACATGTGGGTAGAAATCCCAGAAGAAAACAGAAAAATGAGTAAAGAGAAATATGTAAAGATATAATGGTTGAGAATAATCTAAAATTGACTCCTCAAAAGCAGCATATTGTCTTCGACAGGTGAAGAGAAAATCAAACTAGAATTATACTGTTCAAATATAGAAACGGAATAAAGATATTTTCAAACACATATACACAAACTCATATACAAACACATACAAACTGAGAGTTCATTATCAACAGACACACAAGAAAGTCTCTAAAGGATGTATTTTAGAAGAAAAATATACTTGAGGCCAACTCTAAAAGAGAAGAAACAGAAAATGCATTAACTTCTATACTAATTAAAAGTAATAGTAGTTTGAGGAGGAAAAAAAATCTAAATAATTCCCAAAGGAGGGGTGGGAATAAAGGAAATACAGACAAAACAGGACTAAGGTCTACTAGCACAATGTTAGATGGTGGCTAATAATCCAACTATACTACCGACCACAATCAGTGTAAGACTAAGTGGTTTAGAATCACCATTGTCCATTAGAAATCAATGTGGAACACACAGTGAATTTAATGTTTTCTAGCAGTTACATTAAAAAAGCAAAATGAAACAGCTGAAATTATTTTTAACAATATATTTTATTTAACCCACCATATCCAAAATGCTCATCTAAACATATATGTTTTTCATCTTTATAGCCCTTTTCAAGGGCTCAAGAGCCACATGTGGCTGTTCTGTACATGTAAAGGGTAGGAGATCAGACTAACAATAAATAAGGAACCAAGCTTTATGTTGTGTACAACAGACACACCTAAAACAAAAGGATGTGAAAGCAGTGTAAAAGAATAAAAGCTATACTAAGCCAGAATAAACATTTTTTAAAAAGATGTAGTTATACCATATCAGGTAAGATAGACTTTAGAAAGAAAAATATTTGTAGAAATAAACAAGGATTACTGCCCAATGGTAAATTGACCAGGAAGATAAAATAATTCTAAAATTTTAATCTAATAATATAGCTTTAAAATAATAAAGCAAAACTGACCCGAACACCAGGAGGAATGAACAAATCCACCTTCTTTGTGGGGGAATTTTGACATACCACTTTCTGTACTTGGTGTATTTTGCTGACTAAAGGTGACAGGAAATTTGAACAACATTATTACCAAACCCGATCAAATGGACCTAAGTAGAATCTAAAGGCAAGGAACATAGACATTTTTCAAGCCCTAAACAAACTTCAGTAAAACTGGAAATATTAGTATTCTGCACAACTATTTCCTAACTATAACACTATTAAGTTAGAAATCAAAAACAGGTATTTCCAAATTCCCCATTTTTAAGAGATATATTTACTTTCTAAATAATCCAAGGCTCTGCAGACAAATCACAATGAAAATGGGAACATCTTTAGAACCCAATGCTAATGAAAATATTGTTTATCAAAATGTGTGGACTGCATTTACAATGGTACTTAGAAAAAATTTTATAGCCTCATATGTTTATATTAGAAAAGGGGAGATAGGTTGAAAATTAGAAAAGATAAAAACAACAAAACCTTTAAAAAGTAGAAGAAAGAAAATAAGAGTGTAAATTAACAAAAGAGGAAACAAAGATATAATACAGAAAGCCAAAAGCTGGTTCTTTAAAGAGAATATTAAATCAGCATATCTCTAGCAAGATTATTTAGAGAAAAGAAAGTATCAATAACTAATATGAAGAATAGGGACATAATTGCAGATGCAACAGAGATTAAAAAGATAAAGAGAATAATATGAATGTTACTCTAGTTAGTATAGACACTCTGGGGAAATGGAGAAATTCCTTAAAAAACTGTAACTTGCCAAAACTGACAAAAGAAGGAATGGAATACCTGAACAGTCCTATAACTATTAAAGATCTTAAATCTGTAGACAGAACTCTACCCCACAAGGAAAATTTGAGGTCCAGATGGCCTCACTGGTGTTTTCTACTAAACATTCAAGGAACAGATCATTCTAATACTATACAAACTCTCTAAGCAAATAAAAACAGAGGGAACACACCATAGCTTTTACCTTTACTATTCAAACCAAAGACAGTCTGAAGAAAGGAAAATTATAGGCCAGTCTCATGAACAAAGATTCAAAAATCCTAAACAAAATAATTAGTACTAAATCCAGCAATGTATATAAAGGGTCATGACTAAGGTTTATTCTAAGATTGCAAGGTTGGTTCAACATTAGAACATAACATCATTTACCACATTAGTAGGTTAAAGGGGAAAAAAATCACACAATCATCTCAACAGATACCCAAAGGGCATTCTATAAAAATTCAAAAGTTATTCCTGTTAGAAATATCTAGTCAATCAGAAATATAGGAAACTTCTTTCACCTGATAAAGGGCACTGGTAAACAAAACCTTTAACCAATATTATGCCCAACATGAAGAGTTAAAAAGCAATTCTTTTTAAAATAATGAACCAATACCTGTTATCATCACTTCTATTTAAGGATTTTCTGGGAGTTCTCAGCTGGCACAATACAATGAGAAAAATAAACCATAAAGATTTGAAAAGAAACAAAAAATTCTTATTACTTATAGACGATACGATTTCAGAAAGCTTGAATCATCAGACATTTTTTAAAAGTAATAACTTTTTAATGAGAATTTTATGGTTCCTAGACAGAAATATCAATAAATGAGCGACAACTGCATTTTTGTATAGTACTAGGGTTTTAAGGGAGACCGCCAATCACAATTTTTCTTCCCTGTCATGGATCTTAATAAAAAGAGCCATAAAACAAAAGAGGGTGGCAAGTGAGGGTAAACTATTTTTATTATTGATAGTGGAGGATGCAGGTTTTATCTGTGGGCAAGGGGGTTCTTAGTACTGACCCCTAGGATCAGGAAGTCACGATGGACCACAGTTAGGGAGGCTGGACTCAGCAGAGCAGCAGAGACCACCTGTCCCCTGGGAGTGGCCAGATGCTCAAGGGAAGAAGGATGGGCAGAACTGGACTTGTCCAACACTTGCTCCCAAGCTCTCCAATAAGGTAATTCCCTGGTGGGACCCTTGGTGGAGAGCCTACTGGGACAGAGTGGGATGTCATGTAACTGAGAGGAGTGTTCCCTGCTCCAAGCCCTGAGCACACATCAGCAACAAATAGAAAATGCAAGTTTAAAAGCTAACACTGACAAAGTGACTAATAAAATACAAGGAATTGAGGAACATATCCAACAAAGAAATGCACAAGACCTTTTTTGGAGAAAATTATGAAATGTCATTGAGACATTATAGGTGAGGTAAATGGAGGAATAATACTCACAGATAACATGTCTCATTAGGGTAAAGGGGCCAAGCTTCTTCAACATGATTAATAGAATGTAGGCAATTTCTGCCACAATTCCAACTGGATTTTCACAGAACTTGGTAAGGCATTTCGAAAGTTTACCTGAAAGAGCTAAGGGAAAGAAGACCCGAAGCACTTATGCGAAAGAACCAGGGTCCTGACCTCCCACTGCCAAAAAACCCACTCCAGACGTATTAAGAGCGTGAACATGAAAGGTAAAACTTTGGTAAAACTTTGAGATGATGTATTAGAACCTTGAAGTAGAAGATTTCTTAACTGTTTACGACAGAAGGATAAACCATAAAGGTAAAAATTAGTAAATCTAAGTATATTAAAGTTAAAAGCATCTGTTCTTTAAAATATATCATACATGGAAAAAATATCAGCAATACACACACCTGACAAAGAGATTAATATTCAGAATATGTAAAGAACTTTTACAAATCAGGAAGTAAAGGGAAAGCAGCTGAAAAAAAAATTGACAAAATACATAAACCAGTATTTCACAGAAGAGAAAAGATAAGTGGTCCATAAAGAGAGGATATATTATAATGCTCCATCTCATTCATTAGGAAAATGCACGTTTAAATTACAAATTTTAAACCATTTCACTGCCACCCAATGGGTAAAAATTGAAATGGAAGGCACTTCCAGGGCTGGTGAGGATGAGGTGCAGTGGGAAGCCCCGGGCCGCACTGGTGGGCTCTGGCTGGCACCACCACCTCAGAGAACACTCAGACATTACCTGGGAAAGTTGTACATGCCTCTTTATTATGACCCAGCACTGCCATCCTGGCTCTATACCTAGAGAAACTTTCACATGTACATAAGAATTTTCACAACAGCATTGTTCCTAAAAGCAAAAGAGTTAGAAACAACACAAACACCCATTAACAGTAAAAGGAATAAATGCAGTGTGTCATAACCCTAATATTGAAAACTATAATGTGATGAAAGTCATGAAAATGAATGACTACAGCTATATTACACCAACATGACTCTTAAAAACATGTTAAATGAAAAAAGGAAGAAGAATATATATAGTATGATCTCATTCACAAATAGTTCAAAACTAAATAATGTATTTAGGAATACATACATAGGGAATAAAAATGTAAAAAAAAAAAGGCAAGGGACTGATCATGTCTGTTTCTGAATTTTCTGTTTATCTGTAAGAGGAAGGCAGGGGCATGGGACCAGTGAGGGACAGTGGGATCTTGGAAGGGTCTGGTTGTGACCTATTTCTCATGCTGGGGTATCAGGAATATAGGTGTTTACTGTCGCTTTCTAAACTTTACCTGAATTTTGTTCTATATGTATTTTATGTCATATATAATACACAGTAATAATGTTTTAAAGAAACTAAATAGTATTAAAAAAGAAAAAAAATTGGATACACTGTAACACTTACAATAAAAACTGTTACCAGCAATGGATGGAAACTTCTTTAAGCTAAGAGTATCTTCAAGTATATGGCAAAAATTATCCCTACTGCTGAAACTCTACAACAAGCTCATTCAATCTCTGGCCTGTGGGCCGCATGTGGCCCAGAATGGCTTTGAATGTGGCCCAATACAAATTTGTAAACTTTCTTAAAACATTACAAAAATTATGCATGGACTTTTTTTTAGTTAATTAGTTATTGTTAGTGTTAATGTATTTTATGTGTGGCTCAAGACAATTTTTCTTCCAATATGGCTCAGGGAAGCCAAAAGGTTGGACACTCCTGTTTTAGAAGCATCCACGACAAGGATATCAGCTATCACTGCTACTATCAACAAGATCCTAGCCAAACTGCTAAACAAGAAAAATAAAGATATAAACATTTAAAAAGTAGAGATAACTTTTGTGCTATGTGTAAAGGGTACCACTGTCCATGTAAAAAATCCAGAAGAATCTAAACTGACAAATCAATAGAATAAGAGAGTTGGGCAAAATTTCTCTTTTATTAAACAAAGTCAATAGCACAGTCATATATTTGTAATAACTATTTAAAATATGTAATTTATTTTAAAATTCCATTCAAAGTAGAAATTACTCTCAGGAGAAAAGATGTAAAACCTCTTTTAAGCCTTCAATACATGTCTCCCCATGGGTGGAGAGGCTCAGTGTTGTAATGAGGTTAATTCTCCAGAAATGAGATTATAAAGTAAATGCAATTCCTATCAAAATTCCAACAGGATTTTCTGAAACAGCTGGAGAGCAGGGGCAGAACAGGCAGACGGCTTTAACCAGGATAGTGGTTTTGCTAGGAGAGTGAGGTGGATTCTGAAATTCATGAAGAACAAAGGTCCAAGAATAGCCATGAAAAGTTTTGAAGAGCAAGTAGGAAAGACTTGGTTGGCTACTTTACCAAGGCTTCCTATGCAGTTCAAATAGTCAGGGCTGGTGCAGACACAGGCAAAGAGGCCAAGAAACAGAATAGAGCCCAGAAACTGTGAATGTGTGGAAACCTGATTCATGAGCAATTGGCATTACAAATCATCACAGAAAAGACAGACTATCCAATAAACTTTATTGGAAAATCAGATGTCCTTGTGGGGAAAAAATTTTTTATTTCCCCCTTGAATCTAGACAAATTATTAATTCTAGATGGATTAAAGACTTAAATGTGAAAAGCAAAACTTTCAAAGTTTTATAAGAAAATACCAGAGGATGTCTTTCTGATCTGGGGTGAGGTAGGGAAGGTTAGCTTAAGACAGAAAACGCACAGATCATAAAGAAAAAGGGATATATTGACTCTATCCAAATTTTAAACTTCTGTGTGAGAACTATAAAATGAAAAGACCTGCCACAGACTGGGAGAAGATATTTGTAATGCAAATAAGAAAGGGTTAGTGTCTAGAACCAATAAGAAAATGAAAACAACAGTGGAAAACAGAAAAGACATCTCATGAAGAAACCAAATAAACCTATGAAAAGTATGATGAACTTCACAACAGTTGGGAAAATGCAAATTAAAACAAGACAGGATTTCACCTCCATTAGATTGACAAACATCTAACTTTGAAAAGTGGGCAAAAATGTATGAAAACAGGAACTTCTTAATTGCTGGGCAATAGTACAAGCTGATGCCCCAGGGGAAAGTGTGGGGCCATGGCAGAGGTACATACTAGTATGCCCTGTGCAGGATTCCACTTCCGGGTCTAGGCCTAGGGAGACATCAGAATGTGGACACAAAAAGGCATTTTTAAGAATGTTCACTGCAGCACTGCTTGTGAGGGTGAAAAGTGAGAGAGAGCTTAAATGTAACTCAATGGAGGAATGGATAATAAATTCTATATATGTAGTTGCTTTTGGAATATTTAACATCTGGTAAAATGAATCAATTTGATCTATATGCCTAAACAGAGATAAATCTGAAATACAGAATATTGAGTGATAACTATAATGACATGTTATTTTTTCAAAACACAGAAAACCACCTTAGGTATTATTTATGGCCATATATGTACATAACAGAAGTTTTAAAATATAGGTGGAAAGGATAAATATCCACTTGAGGATAACAGTTACTCTAGAGAGGAATGAGATTGAGAGATCTAAAAAGGAATTTAAGTTGCATCAGAATTATGTTTTTTCACACACGCATTTTAAATTAGGAAACACAATATATAGTCAACAAATATTTGCTGAATTCCTACTCCGTGCTAGGCATTATTCTAGAATTCTTTTGTTCATGATTGTAAGAACAAAAAAGAAAAAAGTTCTTGTCTTCTTAAAATTTAGTCTAATGGAGGAATGACCAGACATACATAAATCTATAAATATGAAATACATATATCTGCTATGGGACATAAGAAGGAGAGGGAGACTATAATTCCTGGGTGGGGAGAGGGGCCACACTTTGAAATAGGATGATCAGGGGAAGTCCTATTTAAGCAGAGACCTGAGGGAGGTAGTGGATTGAGCTGGAAAATTTCTGAAAAGCAGTCCGGCAGAGGGCACTGTAGAAAGGCTCGGAGTCTGGGCCATCCTGGAACATTGGGGAAACAGCACTGAGGATGGTTAGGTAAGAAAGTGACAGGAGACAGCAAAAGAAAAGTGGTGAGTGAGGTGGGAGAAAAACCAAGGGAACAGAGTGCCCTGTTAGTCAAAAAAGTGAATCTAGGAAGTGAGTGATCAATAGTGGCAAATGTCATGAATGGGTCAGGTAGGGTGACAGACCTTTCCCACCATGGAGGTCCCTGATGGTCCGGACAGGAATGTTGCTGTAGGGGTCTGAGAAAGAGTGGGGAAAGAGAGATGGAGGTAGGAGATGTGGACAATGTTCTGGAGAGTGTCACAGAGGATGGCAGAGAAGTGGGAAGGGGCTGCCAGGGTGAGAGGAATGTCTGCATCCAGATCAGGAATGAGGTGGGGTAGATCCTTGTGGAAATGAGGGAGGCAGGTGAGAAGGCTGGGACCAAGTCCTTGAGAACATAGGTGGTCCAGGATGGTATCTAGTGCCAAGTGGAGGAGGGTCGTTGACTAGAAGGTTGACAGTTTGTCACAGTCATAGAAGCAAATAGTGAACTGGGCAATGATGCAGCCAGGTGAACAGGTGGGGAGGTGGGGGCTGACACTGTTTTGTTTTGTTTGGATTTTTTAAATTAAACAATGTTTTTTCAATATAAAAACTATTCTAAGATCGTAGGCTGCAAAAACAGACTGTGGGCAATTTGGCCTGTGAGCCACAGGTAGCCAACCTGTGGGCTACAGAGTGAATGGACCGAGGAGACACTGGGTGATTGCTAGACAGTTCTCAATGTGTGACTCCCAGGTGAGGAACAGCTGGGGAGCAGGTGCAGAACAGGCAGACGGCTTTAACCAGGATTGTGGTTTTGCCAGGTGAATGTAATGAACAAAAGAGGGGCAAGGGAGTTGAGGAAGTGTGCAAGGGAGTGATGCTGATGATGGGCCCAGAAGCTCTCGGGCGCTGAGGGAATGGAGAGCTGTTGGAGTTAGGGCACTAGGACATGTGATCTGCAAGGACAGGAGGACAGGGAGGGGCGTGTTGAGATCAAGACGATGGAAGGGCATTACTGATGCAAACAGTCAGGGGAATAACCACAGGTGGGTGGCAGAGAGGGCATGGAGGGTGGCGGACAAATGAACGTATAGGCCAGGGTGTTTGAAGGACCATCTTCATGGAGACTGCTATTGGCAATGATGGACAGAGCAGAGATGAGAGTGAGGGAGGCCCAGAGGTCTGCAGAAGACAGCAGAGATGGGAGACATTTGATTCAAAGGTACAGGTTTCCAGGGAGGAGCAAGGACACTGGCTCCTGCTAGGCCTGGGGCAGAGGGGTCATGGGCAAAGGCAGGGATGACAGGAAACAGGTCTCATCTGAACAAAAACAGCGGGGGATGCTCATGGAAGAGCTGAGGGTTGGGGGGTGGGGGGGTCTTGCTAAGGACTGAGTGCCACAAAGCCCAATGGGAGGATTTAGGAGCTGGAGAGAAGTGGGAGAGGTCTGACGTGGGCTGTGCCGAGTCCAGAGGGGTGACTGGGGGCCCAGTCTTCTAGAATTGACGCAGGTGATGATTACAGCCTCACAGGATTTGAGATGATGGGCTCCAGGCAGAGTGGAGTTTGTGAGTGTCACAGGGTAGGGCACAGTGTGGGGTCTTGCCAGTAGCCACCACTTTTCCAGGTCCCTATTAACTCTCATTAATGACAGTGTGGAAACCAGAGAGGCCTCCACATATATGTTATAAATTAAGAAAACAAACTCACTGTGAACCTTCTACCCAGGCTAAGAAGCTGGAAGCCCCCTGTATCATAACCCTCATTTTGTCATCTAACTTTCAGACTGTCCTTGGCACCTAAACTGGTGAATGCTCTCCTGAATGCTAACATAGTTGGTTCTACACATGGTCTGCTTTTGGAAAAGTAAAAATCTAATTGTGATGAAATAGCAAACATGGAAGACAATTCATTCATCATGAATTAGTCACAGTAAGACTTCTGTTAGTAGGGAAGGGAAATCAAGGCAGAGGAGACAGACAAGGGGGCCTTGTGGAGGGGGCAGGTCTCCCTGGTCAAGTGACAGACTATCTGTTGTTTACCCCACAACCTGGCGCAGGCTTCATTTGATCACGTGGCTTGTCTCACGTATCCACCTGTCCTTTCCTTAACCTTCAAATGTGCTACTGGGCTATAGGAAAATATGAGTGATAGCGGGTATCCAGGTGTACCCTAAATAAATCTGTAGTTCTAAATCATATTAAAACAATTTAATGTGGGGCAAATGGGTTCATGTTCTGTGACTACTAATGGATTTAAATGAGGTTTAGTTTTTGGAAGGCTGCCTCTTCATAAAGCTATGAACAACTTAAATTTTGTCTTTAATAGACTCCTACCTTCCCTATCAGTGTCCTTCCTTCACTTCCCCTAATTTAGTGCCACTGGCTCTGTCTCTCCTAAAAGACTGGGTTTGCTGCCTATTTCCATACTGGAAAGTGTTCCCAGTGTGTTAGCTGAATACATGTTGGGTCGTAAAACAAAACATAGAAGGCCACAGCCTTCCTGGCCCTTTCCTCTTGTTTCCATCTGAATGCCAGGTGTCTGCTTGGCCTCCCTGCTGTAGCCCCTCACCTGGACTCGGGTCCACAGGAACATCTGGAACCTTGGGGCCTGCACGGCGCCAGCTGCATGGCTCCTTCCCGTGTTCAGTCTGGGAGAGGACCTCGGGCTTGGAGATGGCATAGTCTGAGGAGAGATAGAAAAGTTAGCTATGTCATATGGTTGCATTCAGAGCTGGGGACAGGCAGCTAAGAAACCAAGAATGGCTAAGAAGTAACATTTCTTGATTGGTATAGAGCAACCACAGGCAATTTTGTCTTCTAGGGAGACATTTTTGGTTGTCACAACTGGGAGCTGGAGGAGAGGTGCTTCTGGCACCTGGCGGGTGGAAGCCAGGACATTCACAGCACAGAAGTATCTGGCCTGAAATGCCACAGTGCCAAGGTAAATAAACTCTGATATAGAATCTCCACATTGAAGTGGTACCTTCGGCAAACTGAAATATAACATCACACCTACACCCACTCCTATCCTCACCAAGGATGCCTCAGTGTCTCCAGATCTAGGGTCACACAAACATCCCAAGAGGAAATAAGCCCTGGACAAACACAGCCCAGGCCTTCTTCTCCTCATGGGGTATCATAAGAGGACAGTGACAGAAGCCCCAAGGTTTGGGGAAGCAAAGTTTCACACATGAAAACAACACAGGCTGCAAGAAGCACTGTCTGCCCATGTTCTTCACTGACCCAAAGGAGCATCAGTCAAAGCCACATATCTTGGTAAGAGGAGGCTAAAAGAAAAAGTCTTTCTCAAATGTGGGTTAATTATGTCCTGGATGTGAGAGTGGTAGGAGCTTTCTCCACTCCACATCTCAGAAGAACAGGAATGGCCATGCTCCATGCCTGGCTGGGAAAGAAGCCACCCCATCACAGTCAGCATCCCATGAAGTTCACCATGTAGAAGGGAGCTTTTGACTCAGTCACCTAGTGCTCATCTTTAGGGAGAGGAGGAGATAACTGCATGGTCAAAATTTCTAGTGATATATCCTTGTGATAAAACCCACCACATGAAGAGGCAGGTCTGAGGACTCCCCAAGACATAGTGAACAGAGAAATGAGTATCAGGCCTTACCCAGGGAGACCAGGGTCTCATAGTTGCCTCTCATCACATGCTTGTAGAGCTCCTTCTGCCACTCATCCAGTTTGCCCCACTCCTGCTCAGAGAAATACACAGCCATGTCATCAAAAGTCACAAGGACCTAGAACCACAAGTGTCACTTATAGGCACGGCCCCTCAGGCTGTCCTAGGTGCCCAAGGTTACCTTGGGGGCCTCCCCCTTGCTGCCCGGGGGCAGCCGCAGGACCCAGAAGTTCCTGTTCCTCAGCAGGTTCTCCATGTTCTCCAGTCGCCTCTGCAGCAGCCCGTACTCCTGCAGCAGGGTCCCCAGCACGGCCCACTTGCCCTCCAGCTGATTCCCGAACTCCAAGGTCGTCTTCTCGCAGTCAGCCAGCTTCTTTTCAGCCATACCAGTTCGACCTTCTAGGGAAAGCAAGCGGGCAGCCTGCGATTCGATCTTCCTCTCCATGGCCTGAATCGTAGCAGCCATTGTCCACGGAGAAATCTTTCAGGAACAAAGACAGAAGATCAGCATTAACTATTCCACTGGCCATGTTCTGTGAGCCCATATGTGAAAACTGTGGAGGCCCTGTGCCATATGCCAGATCTCAGCCTAGTAACACCTCCTCTGGGTATCTTAGATATCACCTAAGTCTGGACATCAACCTTCCTTCTAAGCCCCACCACTCTACACAGTCATTTCTTCTATCTATCTCTATAAGCTCTGTGCAATTCTGCTAAATAAACAGTGACTGAGCACTGCTAGGGCGCTTTAGTGGAGAAACAATAAACTGCAGATTGGCTAGAGCCCAGCCAGACCTCCCATCATAATCGCACAGGAACCATCCACTGATGATGACCTAGCAAAACAAAACAAAAACCAAAAAACAGCCGGTTCACTGAAACAGCACAAACAAGAGTGTTGCTCAATTGGTTTAAGTATCTTGTGTCTCTTTTTTAATAAACATGAAAATTTAATGGGCAATTCCTCTTCCCATAGGACAATCTGATTTTTGTCCCCTCTTCAGTTGCCATCCTCCAAACTAAAAATCACCGTTACTGCAAATCTTCACTAGCTATGAGTTGTGAATCCCTTGGGTCCTGAGATTCTTTTTCTACCGACCCTTCCCCACAAGGGGAAAAATTATGGTCTCAGACATTCTTGCAGCTGCCCTAGGAGCAGTGACACACCTTAGACCAGTAAGGATGGTAAAACGCATGCCATTAGATTTATACGCACGGCAGCCACCATAGACAGCCATCATAGACGTGGAGCTTCCCCAACCAGCGACTTTCCTATCACTGTAATGTTCACACAGTAGCTTGAATGACCAGCAGTTGGGGACATTGAGGAAAGGGCACATTCTTTTGCTTTGGGTGGGGGATGCAACACCTGATCCATCCACACCCACACTTAAAGGTCAGACCCACAGGTCAGAGAGAGGGTCCCACTATTTGTGCCTTGTTCCAGCAGTGCCTGAGATCGAAGTTCTCTTACAACATTTTGGAATGATTCCTAGACAACTGGTTGGTGACTTGCAAAATAAAGAAGTGACTTCTAGGAAACAATGTAGACTCATTTGGAGAAAGTCACTGAGAACTAGAACATGGGTGGACACCTCAGAAAACAGTGACAGAAAGACAGTTGGAGCATGAGGTCAAAAAACAAAACAAAACAACAACCAAAAAAACAAAAAACCCCAAACTGTCAAGAATGGAGAGTCAGAGAATCTGGACCAGATGACCTCTGACCTGAAGAAGGGCTTGAGCTACATCTCAAAGGTTGGGGAGTAGCTGGATAAGAGAGGGCTGAGGAAGAGTGACAAATGAATGTGGGTGGGACTCCTGCTCTCCAGAGGTAGGTGTTCTGTCCTGAGGCAGTGGGATTGCACTGGGCTGGAACCTCCTCCCATTCCCCTACTCCCTCTCTCTGCTCAGCCATATGATCCCAGCCTCCAAGAATTTGCTCTAGAAGTACCCTTTCACTTCATCACCCACCTTCCCATCCACTGAAGTCCTACTCACTCAGCCTCCAAGTGCACCTGACTGCCATGGTGACAATCTTTGTGTTGCAGCAAAGGGCATCTGTGTAAACTCCTATTTTATAAACAATAAGGCACCCACAATCTTATCATTTCAATAGGGTCACGGTGACCCATGGAAGGCCTTCACACTATTTGGTGGGAGATGGTGGCTGTTTCTGTTCAAGCCCAGCTCCTTACTAAACAGTGGCTGGACAATACCGGGCTGTCCCCAGGCTCCTGCCAGGGAAGCTGAAAACTCTTCACTTGAGAAGAGCTGATGGTAAGGGAACTCTAAAATCCTTCAATAGCTCCTTTTACTCCTATGATGAAGGCCAGGTATTTAAACCCCTTTGAACTCTCCTCCTCTCCCACTGTCTTCTGACCAAAACCATCTTTACCAGGTGCAGGGATACTGGTCTGTTCCTTGAACACGGGAGGCACGGCCCATCTCTTGTGCCCCAGGAGTTCTCCCCACCTGAAATTGTAGCATTCCCTGAGAGCCCAGCTCAAATCACAGAGGCACAGGCCAGGAAGGGGTGCACAATGAAGCAGCCCCTGCCTTCTCCTTCCTCTGTCTCCCAAGCATGCGCCTATCTCAATGCAGGAAGCACTCACTTCTTTTCTTCTTCGCACTATTATTGCCAGAGTACCTGTCTGCTGCCCCCAATACAGTGGGTCCCGAACACAGAGCAACTGTCTTTTCACACACTTTCTAGCTGTGTGACCCCGGGCAGTCAGCTTCCCTAGGCCTCAGCTTTTTCTTTTGTATGACTGAGAGAATGAGTACCTACCCCGCCAGGTTTGTTGTGAAGACAAAATAATGCCTAACGGGGCTGGTGTCGTGCCTGCTTCCACAAATGAGGGCAGCTGTCTTCTACCCGGACCCCAGCAACCTGGGCACTCAGAGGGTACTCGGTGTCTGCGGAATCCAAGCCGCTTCGGACACCTCCCAGGTGCCACCAGGCCGCTGGGGGGAGCTGGGGGGTAGGGAACGCTGGGCAGAGCGGTGGGCAGAGAAAGACTTGGGGAGGGTGGGGGGCGCCGAGATGAAGGGGCCCGCGGATGGGGCGTGGGCAGGAAGCCGCGGAGGGCTGCAGGAACTCGGCGTGGGGCGGCCTCTGGGGCGGGGACGGCCGGTTCCGCCCTGCTCAGGCTTGGCCCGGAGTGGGGGGCCCGGCCCGCGGGTGCTGTAGGCCCCGGCGGACCCTGCGTCCCGCTCTCCGCAGCCGCAGGCCTGGCGGCCCGGCTCGGCCCCCGGAGTCCCTTCCCAGGGCCTGCGACGCCGAGTGCTGGGCCCGGGCCCCGAGTCCGTGCTTTCGGCCGCGCGGGCTGCCCTTACCGGAGCCGCGGCCGCCTCGGCCATGGCCCTGTGCTGTCCGGCCCGGCCCGGAGGAAGTCGCCGCCGCCGCCGCCGCCGCTTCGCGGCCCCACGCAGGCCGGCCCCCGGCCTCTCTCCTTAGGCACCGCCCGCCCGGCCTGTCTTCCCAGCCCGCGTCGCCGCGCTCGTTGCTGGCCGGCCCGCGCCGCTCAGTCCGCAGACGCGCCGCCGCCGTCAGCGCCCGGACGGTCCACACTGCATCCTGGGAGCCGGCGCAGGCCCGTGAGGCTTCCTGGAGGCAGCGCGGCCGCACAGCCCCACCTGCAGCCCGGAGAGGCGAACGGCAGGCGCCCGCCAGCCCCGCCCCGCCGCACCCCGCCCCGCCCCGCGGCCCCGCGGTCCCTCGGCCTCCGGCTTACCGACGCTGCCCGATCCCCCGACCTATCGACCTTCTGATCCCCTGATTACCAAACATCGACCCTGGGGAAACGTCCGGGCGCGCGCCGAGTCACCGCCCAGATCGTGAACCCGACCTACCTCTGGCCGCGCCTCGCGAGCCCTTCGGGCTTTGTGTTCCCCCGCACCCCGAGGACCAGCGGGGCCGCCTACGGTGACCGCAGCCGCTCCCCTGCGAGCCCTACGGGGCCCGCGCCCTCTTCCCCTGGGCACGCGCCAGGTCGCGCCTGCTGTTTTAGGTCCCGCCAGGCGATTTAGACTTCTTATTGTGTAAGTTAACTTATTTGGCAGCTGTAGCTCACGTCTACCTTTGGTTTAAAATGGAAAATAATTCTTCCAACAATAGGAATGTAGTTCGGTAAACCCTGGTAGTCAGCCACTCAGAACTTTCTATATAACGTGTTTATTACCTATAAAAATATTTTTAATGGAATAAACAGTGGAACACAATACCATCATTTAAAATAATTTTGGTGAAGAATTTGATATAGGAAGATGCCCATAATATTTTAATAGATGCTTGTCCAGAATGATCCCATTTTATTTTTAAAATGAATATATGTGTGTATATGTACATATTCATATACATACACATACATACATATTATATATGTGTGTGTGTGTGTATATATATATATATAATATGTATGTATATATAAAATAACAAGTTTGGAAGCATACAGTCTAAGGAGTTTAAGGAGTTTTCATTAACAGTGAGACCACGGCCATTTTTGTACACTTTCAAACTTTTTCATATTTTAAAATTTTGTAAATAATATTTTGTAATAACAAGAATAGTATTTTTAAACAAGGATAGAAAAAAAGTAAATTGGAGAAACTCCTTAAGAAGCGAACCCGAGCGGAGCCGGCGGATGGTAGACGACTTTGAAGGGGGCCTCCACGTGGTCACATGGCTGCATTTCCATTCAGAATGTTCTCCTTAGTGAAGCTTCTTTCTAAAGACGAACCTGCGTACCACGTGCTCCAGACTTCTGCAGGACTTGTAGTCCAGCAGCCAGGATCTTAACTCGCCTTTTGTTTCCTCTTTGTCAGCCTGGGTTGAACCTACAGCAAGGGGATCACCGGATGCATTCTTCTTTGTGTATAAAAGTGGAATCTTCCCAGGAATGGTGATGGGGGCCACACTTTACCCCAAAGTGTTACAGCAGGTCTGTTTTCAGCACCCGATTTTTTTTTTTCACTGATACTGGCCCAGGTATTTTCTGATGCCCCCAGCCCTCAGGGATTGCTCCTCAGTTATGGGGCTGACAGGGGCATTTACCTGAAAGCCATGTGTGGGAGGTATAACAGATCATTCAGGAGACTACTACTTTAGCAGTCCAAGCATGAGGTGAGAAAAAGTCTGACCAAATACAGCAGGGCTGGGAACAGAAAGGAATGAACAGATTTGAGAGAGTTGTAAAGAATACACAATAAGAGGTGGTAATGGACTTCATGTATAGCTTATGTGAAAAAATTCCAGGACAGTCTAAGGTACTGAGTCTGAATGGAAGGATCATGCACCTGTGACGTAAATAAAGTGATCACAAATAATAACTAGTTTTCAGGAATGTGATTTTTTAAAAAATTCAACTTTTGATATATGCCAAAGCCGTTTCTAGGTAGAAATGATCTATCCTAGCAGGTTCTCAGATAAGCTCCATCAGAGTCTCTGGGGAAGCTTGCTTATGAAGGATATGGATTTTTGTATCCCATCCCAGATCGACTGTATCAAAATCTCTAGGGATGACTCCTGAGTATTGTGGGGAAATTTTTTTAAAAGAAGGTCTATTTTTAACAAATTCCTAGTAGGGATTAAGGGAAGGTGTAGGGGTGGAGCTCTGAGGTAGAGCCAAGTTTGGAAAATAATGACTCACTCAAACTTTCACCTCAGACAAGGATCCGTTGCAAGGATCCCTGGTAGCTAGCCTTCCAGCCTCTGTTTGCAAAAAGAACAAAGACAAACCCCCATCCCAGGACTGATATTCCAGACCTCCATGATCTTTCCACCATTTCTATTTTTTTGGCCCAGTCTGTTTGTATATGTGTCATAAGCAGGCACGAGAATTTCCACTCCAATGCCTTTCTTCATATTCTTTGCCCTCCTCTTACCCATCTGGAGCCCCCATCTTTCCCAGACTAGCTCACACCCTATCTCTTCCACCAAGGTTTTCCGTCACAATCAATCCTGCAGCCAACCTTGCCTTGGTCAAGCTCATAACTTTTAATATTGGTACCATTCATTTGGCACTTAGTAAAAATGTTAACACAAGGGAAGTGTCCTAACTCAC
Organism: Lyroderma lyra; assembly: GCA_004026885.1. Lineage (NCBI taxonomy): Eukaryota > Metazoa > Chordata > Mammalia > Chiroptera > Megadermatidae > Lyroderma > Lyroderma lyra. The sequence continues at coordinate 81,189 of PVJL010005187.1, forward strand.
CTCATAGGATATAAGCTTTTTGAGATGAGGAGCTGTATCTTATTTCTCTTCTCTCCCTACAGTGTCTGATACAGGGTAGTTTACAGAGCATAAAGTAATTAGTACAAATCTTAACTGATTGTGATATGTGCTGTGATGAACTGTGATGCCAATAATTCATCATTTTCCTCTGGTCTGTTACCACTGCCACTGGCCCACACCTCCTTCACTGTCTTAGAAAAATCTAAGGTGGGTGGTCATTGAGCATCTACAGCTCACCCAGAAGGAGCCTGGGGAGGCTGGTGAGCAAGAATCAATACAGGGGATTGGCGAGACCTGGAGCACTTGGTCAGACTATTCAGACATAGGGGCTGCTGACTCAGGACCTGCCATGCAGCTACCTCCTATAGCACTGTGCATGAACCTCCCTTTTCCCAGCTGCTCCCTTCAGCCTGAGGTTTTCCCTTGGGACCAGGCACGCAGCCTAAATGTTTAATCCTAGGCCTTTCAGATAGGTTGTGGTAGACATTGCCACTCCTCACCAAGTATTTCCAGTTGACTTTCCTGAGGGACATGGCTGGACTGTGCTTCCTGGCCTCTTCTGATTGGGTCTGGCCAATGAGCTGTCATTTCTGGGCTGAGCATTTTATTACAGGTTGTGGCCTCCAAAGATTTCCTTCCCTCTACTGTGGTGACCAGCAATATTTGAAAGGTAGCTGTTCTATGGACCTGCATCGTGTAGGAGGAGTCATTGAACAGGACCCCCAGCGAGTCCCCGATGAGGCATGTAACAGGTGCATGAAACAAAGCTTTGCTGTAATAAGCCCTGAGATTTTGGAGTTGATTGTTACTACAGCTTAACCTGGCTGGTGCCAAGGCTTGGTGAAAGTTGGCCAGGCATGGAGGCAGGTGTCTTTGGCTCCAGATGGTGTCTGTTCAAGCTTGACTTCTCACACAAGTCTTTCTCCCACCCAAGGAAAAGAAGGAATCCTAAGGGCTCCCACAGAGTGTTGCTCTGCAGCCCTTTAGTGTGGCAAAGCCTTAGAGGACTTGCAGTTGGCTTTGCAGTTCTTCCACAGGGTGAGTGCCAGGTCCCTTCTAGAATCTCCCAGGCAAAGCTGCAGAGCAGGCTGGTGTTTTGGGGCCTTAGTTCTGAGGAGTGACCTCCTTTCAAGCTCTTGTGTCGGGAGGCTCTGCAGATCCCTAGGATTGGCTGGCTGTGGACCAGCACTTCATAGACATTCAACTCCATGGCACTCAAGGACGGAAAAAGGTGAGTGTGTGTTCTGTGGGTCTGGACACTGCCTGAAATGGCCCTCGCCAAGCCAGGAGTTGTATTGAGTTGTCATACTTTACCAGTGCATGTAAATCTTATAGTCTCATTGTAATACTTCCATGCTTGTTTGAATTTTATAAGATTATTTTGACTTACGGAACACTGAAAGAAGTTGATGATTCAATGCTTCAAGAGACCTCTCCTGCTCCACCCACCATCACTCGGAGCCTTCCTCCTGGGAGGTGGGGAGAGGGAGGCTCCATGCCTCTGAGAAGCACAGCTCCAAGGAGTCACAGGTGTTGCTGAGTTTTCACATGATGACACTCTCAGCCAACCTGGAGGGAAGCTCCTGATGCAACTTTAGAGAGTCAGGGACAAGGTGGCCATGTGGCAAATGTGTGGAGGAAGTATCAGTGCTCTGGCATCCATGATTGCCCTTCAGGCTTTCTAGAACCTTCCGTAGTCTCAGTTATTCTGATATGCTGAGTGTCAGTGACTGGCAACAACTCAGTGAGTGACCCATCCCAGGATCCCTGACTCTGTCCTGGGGTTAGAGCTTTGAGCCTCAAGAATGAAGGATTGATCTCCGGAGGATTCTGGGCTCTCTGAGCAGAGAGCCTGGGCTTTTCAGGGCAGAAACGAGGTCACCCAGAGCCAGTAAAGTTGAGGTTTCCTTCAAGCAAACCTCAAATGTGGAAAAATCTAGAAATAGGAAACAAGCATCAGAGTTTGTTTTAAGATTTATTTTTAAAAATTCAGTGACTAAAGTTATTTAATTTTCTCATAACTAAGTTTCCATAGCTTTTGAAAAGTGTTGTAACAAAAATGAGATTTTTCACCACATACATTCAAGAACATTTACGATGCAAAACATGGCCCACTCAGCAATGACATTATTAATTGTAATAGAAACAAGCTTATTACTCAGATTCTGACTCATATTTACAAGATATTTTGAAGTTTTATAAGGCTGACCCTTGAGTCATCAATTTTTGATGATCTTGTGATGGATATAATACTGCTTATGGCTTTCGGGGGGAAGTCAGTCACATCAAATGTTAGTCAGATGAATTTGGAGTTTGTTATAAGGACACCAAATCCCTTCTAGTTTGGCTAGAAACAAAACCTACTCCATAGAAATTAGTCAACAAGTTCACACTGAGAACCTACCAGGTCTTTAGCCTAATGATGGGCATGAAGAGTATATAATCAAGGTGACCATATTTTCTAAACAAAACACCCAGGGTGTTTTGTACAATGAAGGTTTTTATGTCACTTACTGGTGCTAAGAGCCTGGGAGATGTAATTTGGACCCCAAATATAGAAAAATCTGGGACAATTTGTAGATTTATCTGAATGAAAGAGTATACCTGAAATTATAACTGTCCTAGGAAAACAAGCATTCAGGGTCATTTTTTCAACAAAAACTGCTCAGGGTTAACACAATGGTGAAAGATGCTGTCATTGCTGCAAGGAGCTCACTGTCTCGTGGGATGGACATGCAAACCAATAGTGATGAATGGATGGATGTGAATATAGCTTCAGTAGTGTGAAGAAATTGTGTTAAGTTTTGCCTGGGAGTCAGGGAAGGTTTCTCAAAGCACACAACAGTGAAAGGTCAGTAGTAGTTTGCTAGGCAGAAAAGGTAGAACAGGAACATTTCAGATAATCAGAATGTCTGAAGTGTGGGGGAATGGAAGACCATGCATAGAGAAGGGCAAAAAGTTCAATATGGTCACCATGGTGGCCGATCATGGGATGGAGCAAGTGGTGAGAGATAAGACCCAAGTCAGGTCATAAATGGTCCATTATGTTATGTTCATAATTTAGATTCTATTATCTGAGTCAAGGGCTGTCAAATAATTTTAGCTATAAACTCTTTCTTCATGTGAAAACCTGAGAAGTGCAATATAGAAATCAGATCAAAGAGGAAGTGCTCTGTGGGGACACGAGGAAGTGGATTTCATAAGTTCCATGAGAACTTGACCTCTCCCACATCTCCACTGGCAATCTTTGAAGAATTTCCATGGAGCACACTTTGAAAACCATTGACAAGAATTGGAGAGTGACTGATGGGTTTTGAGTAGGAAGTATAAAACAAAATAAACATTCGGAAAGATTACACTTGAGAATTTATGAATGATTGCTTTAAGAGGAGGGGGACAGATGTCAAGAGGTGAGCACCAAAGTCCAGGTGACCCACAGTGAGGGGACAAATGTTGGAGTCACAGTTGCCAAAAATAAAGGCCCTGAAAACATGCCAGACCTGCAGTTTGGATACTAACAGGACTAGACCAGCTAATTTGTTAGCAGCACACCCACACTAAAGGAAATAAAAAGGGAATTTTTATTAAATATAAGCCATAAGGAAAGTGATTCAAATCAAGGCAGGTAAAAATGCAGAAAGGAAATACAGAAATTAAAAAGAGAAAAAGTTCAAACAATTCTACAATAAAACATAACAAAAAAGTCAACTACTGAGGAATAAAAATAGTCCAAGATGTATAATATTTCCCTACAAAACTATAAAACATCACTGAAAAAAATTAAAGACCTAAAAAGTGGTGGGATATACTAAGTTAATAGAATGAAATACCAAATATAGTAACAATATAAGTTCTCCTCCCATCTTTATCTATAGATTTCAGAGTAATTTCAACCATACATTTTTTTGGTGGATATTTACATGCTGATTCTAAAATTTTTATGGATATTCAAAAGATCAGGAATAGTAATACACTCATTAGGAAGGAGAACAAAGATGGGGGAAATTGCACTATCAGATACACTATTATAGTAATAAGACTGTGGTAATGGTGTGTGAGTAAGTATGTAGGTCAATGGAACAGGATAGAAAGTCCAGAAACAGACCTACACAAGCATGGCTCTTGGTTTTTGACAAACTTGGTGCTGCAGAGCAGTAGGGGAAAGAATAGTTTTTCCAATGAATGATGCTGGGTTAGTTGGATAACAATATGGGAAAACAGTGTAGAGTCTCACCCTGTAAACCAAAATCAATTTCTGGTGGACTGTAGCTCTGAATGTAAAAGATAAGACAATATGTTTCTGGAAGAAAACAGAAAAAAAAAAAAGAATATTTTTGTCACTGGGTGAAAAGGTAAAAATTTACTAAGGAGAAAATGAAAAGCACTAATCAAAAAGAAAAAGATTGCTAAATTAAACTATTATAATTAAGCATTAGGTTTATTCAAGGACACCATTAAGAAAGTGAAAGGGTAAAGAAAAGATATTTGAAACACATATATTTAACAAAGGGCTTAAATAGAATATAAAAGTAATGCCTAAAAATCAGTGAGAAAAAAGACAGGCAAGCCAATAGGACAAAGGACTGGAGTAGAAACTTCACTTAAGATGATATCCAAATGGCCATTAAATTGGTACATAAAAATACTTTGGCAAATTATACATCATTAATTACCAAAACAGACCAGCTGCATACCTGTGATCCAGCAACTCTACTTCTAGGTGTATACCTAATAGAAACGTGTGCGTGTGTTCATCACAGACATGTACAAGAATTTTCATAGCTGCTTATTCCTAATAGTCCCAAGCTGGCAATAACCTAAATGCTCTTCAACAGTAGCTTAGATAAAAAAAATAATGAGAGGGGGGGAAGCTAAATATAAGGGGATGGAAAGAGGGGTCACATTAGGTGGTGAACTTATTATGCATCAAGTTGACAATGCACTGTGGAATTGTATGCCTGAAACCTATGTAATCCTTGCTAACAGATGTCACCCCAATAAGTCTAACAATAAAAATGAAAAAAAAAAAAGAAAAAAAAATAATGAATATTGATATAGCAGATACTATTCAGCAATGAAAGTGAACAAACCATTCTTACATGTGATACTATGGCTGGAGATCGCAAACATAATAAAGGGAGAAAGATACATAAAGTTCAAAAATAGGCCAAAAACGATATCTTTAGTTGTGATGTTTTGCAAAGTGTCCCTCTAGTCAACATAACTATGTCAGCATGGCTGGATCTCAGTCATAACATTGGGAGAAAGTGTTTATAAAGTTCAAAAATAGGTCAATAAATGTGTTAAAAGTTGAGATAGTGGTTACGTTTTTTTTTTATTGTTAGACTTAACGATAGTGGTTACATTTGTTTCCTCATTATTGATAGCGAAGTTCAATATTCTAGCAAAATGACTACATAGGTGATATTATGTCCTTCTCAGTGCATTATATCGAGAGGCAATGATGTCAATTTGTTCTACTATTGATGAAGTTGAATTTGATTGTTCAATTAAAGTGGTGTTTGACAGATTTTTCTAAACCCAGTCCCCCAACAATTTTCACCTAACAGATTTAGCATCCATTAATAATTCTTACCTAAATCAATTTTTACATGATTATAAGATTGTGATTTTATATTTCTATCATTCCTTTTATATTTATTAGCTGACTTTTTTGTAAAGAAGAGCTTTCCTTTCTCCACTTAAAATTTTCAAAATAATAGCACCTTAATATGGATTCATGGAGTCTTTAATTTAATGAACTATAACACATTCCTATCTTTGTTTTGATGCTCAAATTGTCCCAAAGTTAGCTAATAATGAATCTTTTCAGGCTGGTCCTGTGTTCTCTTGGCATGTCCCCATCAATTTTTGAGCACTTTCTTACTTTCTGGCCCATAATGTTCCATTGTTCACCTTTTAGGTTCCTTGCCCAGCCTTGGAATCCGCCATTTCTCAAAGAGTTCTTAGTTCCTTTTAACATATTTAGTAACCATGAGGCAGGCATTAGGAGTGCTCATTGTAATGGACTTGCTATTTCTAGCTCCTTTCAGGGGACAGAGTTAGAAAATGTATGTGTGTGTGTGATCATGTGCATATTCACTTAGCTACTTATAATTCCAGTCTAACTCCACAGTTCTTCCATTCCATATTTATATCTCTTGTCTCTCACAGTTAGAATCCTGGTTCCCCAAAATATCAATAGATTTATTCATTTGCTCAAAATTAGGTTTTGTTAGTTATACCAAAACAACTTACTAAGTCAAGTTTAATCTCTCATTGTAGTTCAAGATCTTTTTTTCCTTAGAATATATACCACTGAGGGTGTTTTCATCTTTGTGGTCATGTTATCAGTGTGATATTCCATTAGGTTTTTTGTTTTTGTTTATATTGACTTTTATGTTTGTCTTCTCATACTTGTTGCTTTGTTTTTTTGAAATGTGAGACATTAAAATGATTCCGAAATCAAGGCTATATAAACATGTACACGCAGAGAAGAGCCATCCTTTACTCCACCCCTTAGATCACATTTCCATTCACCTCTGAGTAATGTTCTATTTCTTGAGCTGGATGTGGGGTTACACAGGTGTATTTAATTTTTATTAGTTATAGAGCTAAACACTTATTATTTATGCATTTCTCTATGTTTTTATACATGAATGAAAATGTTAATAAAATAAACCCAGTGAGATGTGCTAGTCAGTGTTCAATTGGAGCAGCTTTATCACTAAGTATTATTGAATAAGGAAATCATTATGGAAATAAGACCTTGTACAATTATAGGATGAGCTGGGAGAAATAACAGTCCAGAAGGGGGAGTTGGAGGATCAGAGAACAGTCACCAAGAAGCCTTATTAAAGCATGGCAAGGTGGCAAAGTCCCAGACACAGGGGAATCTGGTAACCCTAAATTATCCCCTCATCTTCCCACCAAATAGTTAGCACAGTAGAGTGGAGGTCAGACCTCCTGAGACAAATCACAGTAGCCAGATTCTCCATGTGGGGTTGACATTGCCTTCTGGGGAACTGCTTCCTTGACCCAGAGTTCACTCACATGCTTGCTTCAATCTCGTAGGCCAAAAGCCTGATTTAGCTACTGCAACAAGGGAAACAGGGTTTCTGCAGTGTTGATCCTACAAACTCCAACTATTGGAGCTCTGTGACACTGTCTGAATTAGAGTCCTTCACTGAAGGAAGAAAGGGGAAGGGTGGGGAGCCTAGGTAGGTGGGTAATTTTGGAAACTGTTGGCCAGCTCTTGGGCTAAACCAAAGAGTCAATGGGAAATTGTTTTGGCTAGCTTTTTTCTTTTTTTCCTCTCTGAACACCTCACTTAGGGACTGAAGCCTAGAAATCTGCAGTGGAAAGGGAAGGTGTCTTACTATGGCTTCTAAGAAGTCGGTCCAGGAAGGGGAACTTACTTTTGCAGAGCTGAGTGTTATCACATAGATTCAAGGTATCAGTTAGGTCACTGAGCAGGTATAGCTTAGGGGTAGAATATTTAACTGCAGATTCATAGGTCCCTGGTTTAAATCCAGGTGCCCCTTTGTTTAAGTGCAATTTTGAATAGTCTTTCCACCTCCCTTCACAGCCCACCTTCCATCACACACTCCCAGTCAAGGATAGATAAATGGTACTTGGTCTTAGGCTGGCCACTAAGTGCTGAGCTGCATCTCTGAAGCCCCAGATTCCTCACTGGCAGGCTAAAGTTAGGTGCCAGGAGGCTGTATTAACAGGGACAAGTACTCGAAGACCAAGCTTGTTCATTGCAGCCCAGGAAGGCTTTGAATGTGACCCAGGATGGCTTTGAATGTCACCCAACATAAATTCGTCAACTTTCTTCAAACATTAAAAAAATTGTGCACAGACCTTTTTAAAAGCTCATCAGCTATCATTAATGTTAGTGTATTTTATGTGTGTTCCAAGACAGTTCTTCCAGTGTGGCCCAGGGAAGCCGAAAGTTTGGACATCCCTGTTATACCTGGGAAGTGAAGACTTGAAGGAGGCTGAGGATGTCAGGAGAGCTACAGTCAGTTACACTCCTTGACTCACTAAATGACAGGTAGGCAAGAGTTGTGAAGATGAATTGTTCCTGGCATACCTCTAGAAGCAATGGGAGCACTTCAGAATTTCCCAGGAACATCTGGTTTTGATTCTAAGTGTCAGAGCCTCCCAGATGCCCACTAGGGTAAGTTAAAGAGTGTTGCCTTTGGGAGTTCCCTGGTGGTGTAGTGGCTTAAGGCTTTGGCATTGGTGCTGTCAGTACTGTGGCCTGGGTTCAATTCCCAGTCAGGGAACTACCCATATACCAAAAAGCAAAAAAAAAAAAGTGTTGCCTTGGAAAATTTTTTGCATCTGTGAAGTAGGAGCTAATAGTATCATCTCAGAAGTTTTCTTTTATGAGAAGTTGAAGCACTTAGAACAATATCTAGTACTCAAATGTTAGTTGTTACTATCAGCTGCAAATCTACCCTCAGATAAATGAACAGAGGGGGCTGTGTGAGTCCTTGTATTATTGACCTACCTATTTTGGAAGAGTGTCTTCTAAAGGCTATGATTTCAGTCGTAGTGGATGTTGAGTTATTCTTTCTAGTGGACGTAAGAACCAGGCCACCAGGTTCAGGAGGTTGTTTGTCCCTTTATTCCCTGTGGCAGAGGTGCTATGATTAGGTATGAGCTGATTCCCAACCAGGAAAGGAGTTCATGCAGCTTCTTATACTACCTGAATTTATTTCTAGTCTCCAAAGCCCAATTTATGTAATAAAAACTCTGAATCTATGTATATTAAGTTCATACATTTTGAACCAACCATTTCAGTCTGTGGACTCCAAGGCCAGTGAAATACGAAGACCACCCTCTGCAACTTTCTTCAAATATTAAAAGAATGGAGTCGTGATGGATGGTAGGGTAATTATGCCTGACTTTGCCTGTTCCCCTTGAATGACAGTGATCCTTGAGGCCCAGGTTTATAGTTCTGATGGAGAAAGCTGAATCTCCCTGTGCCTGGTGAAGAGCAAGGAAGCAAGTCTGAACTCTCCTTGATGTATGCAGTATAATGCATGGAGGGGCTGGGGCACTGGACAGCAGAAACAACTGCAGAGGCTTCGGAGAGGGGAGGTGCCTGGTGTGTCCGGGACACAGTGCTTCACTGTCTCTTAAGACTCTTAGGGCCTGGGTGTACTTGGGGAGAGACAGAGGGTGCGTCATGTGAGACCAGATAAGGTAGGCTGTGGGGCCTTGTGTGCCCTCCTCAGGCTCTTGGCATCACACAGTTGCATGTTCAAGGCCATTCTTCTTCTTATGAGCCTCCCACACTACCCAGTCAACCTATAATGTTCCTCCAGTGCTCCTCTTGTTTTGACTTTTTCTCTTTTGGGTGCTGTTTCTCCCATTTCTATGGCCAAGTAGTTCTTGGCTCCCACAGGCCTTCTGAGTCTATCAGTGTGGGAACGAATGCTGTTGTCTCAAACAGATCCCTTTCCCACCCCTTAGAAGAGCTGTGGGATTCAGGGAGAGAAGTCAGCGCTGAAGAGACTATGAGATCCCGAATCAGACAAGGAATCTGAGCTGGAATCTTGCCTCAGACCAGAGGTTCCTAATCTCCATCACTCTTACCCACCTACCTGAGGAGAGGGATGAAGACATTTAACAACAGATCAATGAGTAAAATTAAGACTAAAGTAGTTGGCGTGGAGACTCGATCCAGAAATCTCTTCCTCAGCAGTCTACTGTACTAGATTTAGGCTAGTACGCATCCTGTCTCCCAACAAATGAATGAACATGTCTTTCTAACTACTACCTTTTCAGTATTGAAGCCATATTCACGACTGCCACCCTGAGGTAAGCAGGGTGGACCTGTAGGCAGCCTGCCCGCTGAGAACGGGTCATTGTTCCTGCTGCCTACTGTCACTTGCCTCAGGGGTCCATTTAGGAGCCCTCTGCCACAGTTCTGCAGCCTTCCCTACCACATCCCTCCCTCTCTCTGTGGGTGTGGACAACATCCCTGAGAGCAATCAGTCCCCTCAGTTAAATTCCTCAAATACTTAGTGTGCTGAGCAAGAGGCCAGGCCTTGGGGGAATATAGAAATTTAGTCATGACATTTCTCCCCTCTCGCTTTTTCAGAATCTCTTCTCATGGAGAAGAGTGGTTTGCAACATAAAATTATATTAGATGTGATAGAAAGAAGCTTAGAGTGGAGCCAGGCTAGCTCTTGGGGCAGAATTGGTGATGGACCTGCAGAGATGGTGGGTCAACTGAGTCTGGAAAAGGGGTGTTCAGGCAGTGCGTGGGAAGAGCATGTCAGATAGTGCAAACAAAGACACAATGCTTTTAGAGTGCTTTCTGGGTCTAAAGGTGTGTGTGTGTGCATCTGGAGCTGGCTGAAAGTGTGTGTGTACAATGACTGTGCATGGGAGAGGATGGAGGGAATATGTCTGCAATATAATGTTAGAGGCAGATCATTACTGAAAAGAGTCTCTGAGAAGTGTTTTAGAATTCCGACTTTGTTCTTTGGGCAATAGGCAGTCCTGCATGCTGCAAAGAAACAAGGTCAGTTCCTTTATTTCAAGACTCACTTAGGAGATATTACAGAGGATGGTTTGGAGTTTGCCAAAAGACAAGGACAAGGAAGTAGTATTATTGTATTTTATTTTAAATTTATTGGGGTGACATTGATTAGTAAAAATTATATAGGTTCCAGGTGTACAATTCTAAATTATATCTTCTATGTGTTCATCACCCAGAGTCAGTTCTCTGTCTCTCACCATATGTTTGTGTCCCTGTCCCTTCTCCCCCACTCCCCTCCCCCCAACCCTCAGGTAACCACTAAATTATTAACGGTGTCCATGAGTTTTGTTTCTTTGTTGCTTTCTATTTTCTGTTAACAATCAAACTAAATTTCTCCATCTCTTTCCCTTATTTTACCCACTCTCCCATCCCCCCTCCCATCTTAAGGAAGTTCCTCTAACATTCTTTGTAGTACTGGTTTGGTGGTGATAAACTTCTTTAGCTTGTTCTTATCTGAGAAGCTCTTTATCTGTCCTTCAATTTTGAATGCTAGCCTTGCTGGATACAGTATTATTGGTTGTAGATCCTTGGCTTTCATCACGTTGAATTTTCCTGCCAGCCACGTCTGGCCTGTAAAGTTTCTGGTGAGAGTCGAATGAGTGTCCCTTTATAAGTTACTCCTTGCATTCCTCTTGTTGTTTTTAGATTTTTTTCTTTTTCTTTAACTTTTGCCATTTTAATTATGATGTGTCTCAGTATATCTCTGTTTGGGATCATCTTGTTTGGAATTCTCCGTGCATCCTGGATTTGTATGTCTATTTATTTTGCCAGGTTAGGAAATTTTTCAGTCATTATTTCTTCAAATAATTTCTTGATCCTTTGCTTTTTCTCTGTTCCTTCTGGCACATCTATTATTCTGATATTATTACATTTGATGTAGTCCCAGAGGAACCTCAATCCATCCTCCCCTTTTGGTAAATAATTTTGAAATTGATCTGGCTGGGTGTTTTCTGCTGGCTTTTCTTGCGCTTCTATTTTATCTAGTTTAGTGACTTTTATTCCAATCTTCATTTCAGTGAATGTAGTCATTCTCTCTCTGTGTTCCTTTATAATGGTTTGTAAGTCTTCTTTAATGCTTGCTATCTCTCTGTTGAGATTATCATTCAGTTCCTTAAGCATTTTTATAATCGTTGCTTTGAGCTCTGTGTCTGATGGGTCACATGTACCCACCTCTTTAATTTGACCTCCTTTTCTCTGGTTTCTCATTTTTGCAATCTCTGGACCCTTGATGCTGCTGTTTCTTTGACTCGCTGCTAATACTGGGTGGGCAGAGGTCTGCGGGGGAGCGGGATTTGCAGCTCTGTTTTCTTCCTGTGGCTCTGGGGATCGTGCAGGGAGTTTGGGTGCGATCGTGCCTTTCTGTTCTTGGTTTGCCCTGCACGTGGATTCTGCTATGAGCTTTAGGGTCAGTCCTATTTGCTAGTCTTTTAGATCATCCTAATTGTGGGCTGAGAAATGCACGCACATCCCTCTCTTCTTTCTCCTTTGCAGTGGGAACATTTGTACTGCGGCTCCTCACCAACCAGTCGCTCCCCCTCCTCTGGGAAGTGGAGTGAAGTCCCACCGCTGTGTTTTGCAGAGTGGTCTGCACCTCCTGGGGCCAAAGTGAGATGGTTGCGGTATCTCACATCCCTGCCTCTTGGCACCCTTTCCTTTGTCCTGTGGACCACGTAAGGTCTGGAGTGCTCTCCTGCCACCTTCTTCCTCCTCCCTCTTCCAGAGGTAGAGTTCCAAGCCGGGACCAGCACCACAGCCGTGCCACAGCTGCACCACAGCCCTGTCTCCACTCTTCCCTTTTATTTTTCCTTTGTTTAACCCTCTGCCCACCTGCAGGTACCTTAATGCAATGAATGAGTTTCTTAGCTGTGGTTGTGTGGAGGGTCCTTGGTTGAGGTATAGGTGTTATATTCGTTGTAATCTCCAGAGGAGTTTTTCAGAGGCCCCTCTCATGCTTCCATTTTGTTCCTAGTATTATTTTAAAGCACCTACTATGTGCTAGTACCATGCTAGACAATTCATATTAAGTTGCCATATTTGTCACAAGAAACTTGTCCCTATTTAAGATGAAGAAATGGGAGATTATAGAGTTGAAGAACCTGTCCAATGATGCATACAGAGTAGGAATTGAATGCAAAGGAGAAAAGGAATTATAGAGAAACTTTCAGGATAAAATATATAGGACTTGATGACTGATAAGATGTACAGGGTGAGGAATAATGTGAGAAAGTAGAGTCAGATAATGAAGATTGCTTTTGTTGAGAGAGAAATACAGCAGTAGCTACAGGGGAAGGTAGAAAACATGCTCTAACTTAGGATGCAGACTTGAGTGTGCATTTAGCCAGGGGCAGGAACAGGACTGAGAAAGCATTGAATCAATTCAGTCACAGGGACAAGCATACAGATGGAGTGGTTTTACTTTGGGTGTGGGAGGGGAATGTTTTTCTCTGACATGGAAGTGAGAGGGCTATGGACAGTTGAAAAGAGTTGTCCCTTAAGTACCTGTGATGCCAAGGAGTTGAGATCTAGCTCCTATTCTGTCTGTTAAGCAGAGGTAACATTTTGTGTTGAAGTGAGGGGACAGAAGTGGGAGAGGAAAGTTGGTCACTAATGAGGCTGAAATCTAAACAAAGGGAGTCAGATAATCTGTAGTGGGGTATAGTTTTATTGGAGCTGTGATCTGGTTCTTCACCTCTCTGGAGTCCACTTTTTGTGGGCACTGAGAACATTGCTGTACCCACCCAGGTCAACCCAAGGAAAGTGCTAATGAATTTATTCTCTAGCTCTCTATTTTTCTTCTATGTAAATTGCAACCCAAAGACTCTAGGTTACTTTCAAGAGTTGACAAGGTTACTGGTTCCCTTGTGTGCATCCCAGTTCCAATTTTTGTTAAGCACATACAAACAAATCATTTTTTGGACAATCCCCTTTGCAGAGGAATCTATTAGCTCAGTAGACACTTGTGGATTTTACCAGTTGTAAAATCCAGGGTTCAGGGAGCTCATCTCTCAGTTCTGAGTGTCTCTTTCTATAGTCTCCAAAAGAAGACAACAAAGGAGAGATAAAGTAGAACTTGAAAAATAAAGAAAATAGAACATTTAAACCATAATATTATCAGTATTAACATTAAATATAAATCTATAAAATGCCACAGTAAAAAGATAAAGAATGTCACTAGATTTAAAAAACCCCTCCAACTATGTCTTGTTCACAGGACACACATATAAAACATAAGGATAGAGAAATATTAAAAATTAAAAGACAGAAAAAGATATACCTATGACAGTTATATATGGTGTAGCTATATTATTACCAAAATAGTTTCTGAGGCAAAAGAAGCTAAAGAAAGCTATCTTGTGTTGATGAAAAGTTCAATTCACCAGGAAGATATAGCAAATTCTAAATTTGATGCACCTAATAATGTGGCCTCAAAACATATTAAGTATAAATTAACAGAATTAAAAAGGCAAAATGGATAAACCTTCAATGATGTGAGAGATTTAAAAACCCCTCTTTTGTGAATTGATAGATCAAGCAGACACAACATGAGAAGGATACAGAAGATTTGAACAATAGGATTAACAACTCGACCTATCTAACATGTAAAGCTCCTTACACTCAACAATTGCAGAACATGATTTTTCTCCCCAAGAAAACATGGAACATTGACAAAAATTGACTATATACTGAACATAAAGCATCTTAACAAATTCCAAAATATTTAAATTACAAAAGTATGTTTCTGACCAAAACAAAATTAAGCTAGAAATCAATAACATCAAAAAACTATAAAATCCAACAAATAACTAGAAAACCTGCATACTTTAGGAAATTAAAAATTATATTTCTAAATAACTGATGGATCAAAGAAGAAATTGTAATTGAATTAGGAATTAGAAAATATTTTTAACTAAATTATGATGAAAATGCTAGATATCAAAGCTTGTCAGTTGCAACTATAGCAGTACTTAGAAGGCAAGTCATAGCCTTAATGCATCTCAAGATTGTGAAAAGAAAAAGATGACAAGTAAACATTTACTCCTAAAAGGTATAAAATGGACAGTAAAATAAGCCCAAAGAAAGAATAAGAAAGAAAATAATAAAGATTACTTAATAAAAGCATAAATTGATGAAATAGAAAATAAACAAGAGAGAGGGTCAATGAAGCAAAAGTTGTTCTTTGAAACAAATGATGAAAATAATAAACCAGATGAGATTGATAAAGTAAAAAGAGAAAACACTAATTACCAATGTAAGGAATTAAAAGGATGCATTATTATAATTTCCAAAGATATTAAAAGATCGTAAGGCAATATTATGAGTGACTTTATGCCAAATAAATATAATATTGAAATGGCATGGAAAATTTTTTAGAAAAGTACAACATTACTTTGACTGCTATGTGGTCCTGGTTCTCTATTTCTCCTCACACTTTCGTTCAACTTGGTTTAGCAGGACTCAGCTGGTTCAATGGAAGAACATAGGATTTTAGCTGATATTGGTGTTAGTATGCAAACTTGCTATGCAATTAATGGCAAAGCTCTACACTTTCCTGTCTTCCAACAAGGTGATTTCCTTCACCCAAAAGCTTCCATTGTTACGTGGTCTCTTTAAACTTACCTGTAAATATATGATGAGTTATAGAGGAACAATGTTTCTTCTGGAATACTTGGTAGGGTGTGTCCAACTGTGTCCAGCCCAAGAACATGTTTTCTTGGGATAAAGAAAATTTGGGGAATTATAGACATATTGATGCATTATTTGTAACTTTGTTCTAATAAATCTTACTTTACAGTTATACTAGTAGTATTTGTCCCCATCCTCTGGCTTAGTTTTACCAAAATTGACACAAATAGAAATTAAAGATTGAATCCATAATGAAAAAAATTGGCCATTAAAAAAGTAAAAACAACAACTCCAGGCACAGATAGTTTCAACATATGTTAATCAGAACGTTTGAAAAAGAAATAGTATAAATTATTATTTTTATTATTATGTGTTGCATAAAACAATTCTGGAGAATAAAAACTAAAACATATGGTACCTTCCCCAACTCATTTTATGAGGCTGGTTAAACTTGATATAAAAAAATAACAAAGACAATATATGAAAAGAAAAAAACAGTCCAATATCACTTATTAACATACATTTTTAAACCATAAGCAAAAGTATTAGTAAATCAAATACAGCATGACATGTAAAAGAATTATGTTAGCATAGGTCCATTAATGCTCTTGAGGATTCCTAAATCTATTAATACTAAGCCACCCACTTACTGTTGGCCGTTTCTTGGAGTGGATTATTCTCCATTATTCTCCATCTGTATTAACTAAAGACGTGGAAATTGAAGGGTCATCTCCTGTCCTGAATTACAGTTTAGTAGAAAGTACCCTGAACCAAATGTCAGCTCATGAGGGTCAGGCCCTCATTAAGTGGGTTTGAACAGACACCTCAACCATGTGGAATTTCTGTTTTTTAGGTACTCAACATGACCGGCACAGTTGTTTGACACTAAAGGCCATTCTAACAGCCAGTGTCAGTGCTTCTCCAGGCTGCTGGTCTTTTGATGAGAGATCTTGACTCCTGTTGTAGAGCAAGTTGATGTGTTTTCACTGAAGCAGGCCTGGAAGCTCCCAAAAGAGGTTCATCCTCCAATGGCAATTCTTGGGTTTACAGATAGTCTGGGCATGGCTGTATAAAAGAAAAGTATTAATTAAGCCTCCTCATAGGAAAGGGGGTATAGCTCAGGGGTAGAGCATTTGACTGCAGATCAAGAGGTCCCCAGTTCAAATCTGGGTGCCCCCTCTTTATTCCTAATTTTGACCTTTTATGTTGGCACTGCACTTCCATTTCTTCTTCCTTATTAGACATCATTGTAAAGATCTTTTTTGCCTGGAACCAGCAAATGGTGAAGCTTTAAAATGGTGTTTGGTGGTTCTTAACTCCAAATATAAATTAGAATCACTAGAAGAGATCGTAAAAGCTCTTCTTTCCCAGGCCCCACCCTAGACCAATTAAATCAGAATGTCTGTGGTTGAACCCAGGTATGGTAAAAGCTCCCCAGGGCTCCTGGTCTACAGCTAAGTTAGAATCAGCTTTAGTAGAGCTTCCAGGAAGCATTCTCAGATCTAGGTTGCCTCACCACTCTGTCTGCCCAGCATCTTGTATTCTTAATCTCTTCTTATTCATCCTATGTGTATATCATTTGTAACTTGACCTTAATAGCATCTTCCAGGAACAGTTGCTATTTCAGCATGTCTTAGTTTTGTTAAGTTCCCCCTTCTCAGTCCAGACATTCTCTGTGGGATGGGCTGGAATTGTTTCTGTGGCCACCAGGTAAACCACCAGGTTCTGTGGCTCAGGGAGAGAGTCCTGATGGGACTGAGTGTGCAGAGGATGAACTGTCAACCTGTTAAAGTATAACTTTAGGCTGTGTAGCTATTAAAGAAAATGTCATGTCTTATTCAAGCTTTAAAAGTCAACTTCTGCAGAAGAAACCAGTGAATTTTATCAACCATCTCAAAATTAAAGAATGTGATGGTTTTCTATGGTGTAGAGAGCAAACAGCTGAGCATTTGGTAGATAATGTCAGACTTCATTTGGGTTCAGAGACAGAGCATGTAGTTCAGAAGTACAGTTTATATTTTTATTACCCTTTACCTTAATCATCTTGTATGACCTCTCCCACAACTCCTAAAATACATTGCATGATCCTTCAGGTTTATAGAAATAATAATAGTGTATACTTTAGATGGGAAGAACAGGTTCTCATAATAAAATATCTGACAGCAAGAAAGTCTTAATTTTTAAAAAATATTGAATGGCAGGAAAGCACAACAGAGAAATAGGCATTTAAGACAGAGCATGGGCAAATCTGGTCTTCCTGGAGACTTCATCTAACTTATAAATTGCCAAATATCTCTTTATTTAACTCCCTGAGTAGTAAATATTCTGTATCCTCTGAATTCTTATATATATCATAAGTGCCTGAAAAAACAAAACTTCTTTCATCTTCAGGGATGTGCTTCAGTTTCCCTTTCATTAAAGCTAATTCCTTTTGTTAACAAGAGATTTGAATTTTTTAATTAGTATTTTTTTCTCAGAGAGGTGGCTTTTGTTATTCCAATTTCATAAGTACTTGGAGCTTTGGTTTACTCTAGAACAGTGGTTCTCAATCTTCCTAATGCCGCAACCCTTTAATACAGTTCCTCATGTTGAGGTGACCCCCATAAAATTATTTTCGTTGCTACTTCATAACTGTCATTTTGCTACTGTTATGAATCGTCATGTAAATATCTGGTATGTGTTTTCCGATGGTCTTAGGCGACCCCTGTGAAAGGGTCGTTCGACCCCCAAAGGGGTCGTGACCCACAGGTTGAGAACTGCTGCTCTAGAACCTGGTTGCTTGCCCCTTTCCTGTCCCTGACCCACCTCCCCCATGACACTTCCTGATACTGAAAATATCTCTCTAGTGACAGCCTCCATCTCGCTTTCTCATTCCTACTTCAGGTCCTGCAACCCAATCCTGCCAGCTCTGCAGCCACTCTGTAGAACACCCATTCACAGGGGAGACTTCCTCCTTCACCTTTTCCTTTAACTCCCTTTTTTACATATCCTTGCACACCTGATGCCCTAAAGGAGTCCCTCTCCCTTCACCCTCCCAACCAGAGAGCATGCCTTCTCCAGTTCCCATTCTTTATTCCCCACTTTGCCCATTCTAGGTCCAAAGTCCTTAACCATCCCTCAACATTTCTCCTTCAAAATAATTTCTGTCTCCTTAAACCACACTCTCCTCATCCTGCTTGATGTATGTGCCCATGTCTGGGACTTCCCAAACTTAGTGGAGGATTTTAGAACCAGGCTAACAACCATATTTTCCTTGTCTTCATCCTCAGTAGTGTCAGCATGACATTAATGACCCTTCTAGTGCTAACACCTCAGGAGGTTTCCATCTTAGCTCTAACAGTGTTCACAGATTCCACCCCGTGGCTGCTATAAAGAGGCATGCTGAGGCAGGGATTCAATGCTTCCCCTCCCTTCCCATCCATTCTATTCTCTTCTTGGTGGTTAGTGGGTGCATGGCTTCACAGAAGAAAAACTGCATTTCTCAGGCTCCCTTAGAATCTTTCCTCTTCCCCTTTCCTGCTGGCTGGAAGATAAACATGATGCTACAGTGGGAGATGTCATGTTGAACCATGAGGATGAAAACTGTGTAGGCTGTAACAACCAGGAAGAAGGAATCAGTTTCTTGACCCCACAGAACACGATGCTAAAGTGACACCATCTAAGTGTGGTCTTTTACATGAGAGAAAAGGAAAGCTATTCTGGTTTGTGTTCGTTTCAATCCTTTGTTATTTTCGGTACTCTGTACTCATGGCCAAGTTTACTCTTAACATACAACCTGAACCTGATGGTCACTCAGAACAATTTCTTCTCAGGATCTTAGATCTGGAAAGTCCTTTTTGATGCCTTTTCTAGTTTTTACCTCATGTTGTCCTTCCTCTTACTGAAACTGTTCATTATCCTAATTCTGACCTTAATCTCTTTCATCTCTCTGTGTTCTAAGGGCTGCTGTGACTCTCCTGTCTGCCAACCCCTTATGGACCTCGTGATTGGTCTCTCAATCATGATTCTAGCCACAATGCTATTGACTTTCTATACCTTTGCTCTAGGGTAGCCAGTGTTTGCTGGAGTCAATTGTAAAGCCAGACAATGGTCCCACTGCAAACCCTGCCAATCGAACCTCAACTGGCAGTCCTCAGCTAATAAGCAAGGATTCCATTCCTTTCTAATTCATCTCTTCTCCATTTTCCATAGTGCCTAATATAAATTTTGTCCCTCTTTTCAAGTAGTGAGTGCCACCCTGCCTCCTTTATTGTCTTTAGAAGACCTCGTTTCTTACTCGAGTGAGAAGATGAAGGCCATCTGATATGAGGTCACTCAGCAGCACTATGATGCTCTCATCCCCACCAGCCTGAGAGAAAAACAAAAACAAGGCTTCCTCTTAGAGCAGATCCAGTGGTCTTGATCCACCCTTTCTGTTTTCCCTTGGATCTTGTTCCATCAATTATATCCTTTCTTTTTTTGTTCATACATTTTTACACATTCATGTATTTATTGGCCCCTCACTCTATGCCAGGAACCTTGTGGGCACAAAGTTGCAGTGATTAGGGTAAAGTGTCATATGTGATGTGATAAAAGTACAAGGTGCCACTGCAGCACAAGGCAGGGGACCTACCAGTCTGGAGGATCAGGAAAGGTTTCCCAGGAGAACACCGTTCTTTACCTACCTCCCTTCCTGCATCTGCTCCTGCTTCGCTGAAACTGCTCTTGTCAGAGGCCTCAGTGACCATCTGTCTTGTTAATCCTGCCCCTGCTTCCAGCTCTTAGGAGCATTCTTTCAATTCACTTGGGACTGTCACTCTCTTTGCTTTGTTTTGTTTGTTTGTTTTGTTTTCTTCTACTTCGCTGCCACTTTTTCTTAATCTCTTTTGCTGGTTCCTCCTCAACACCTCAGTTCCTAAACATTGGTGAGCCCAGGACTTAGTCCCTAGACCTCTTTTCTTCTCCACTCACATTTGTTCAGTGATCTCATTCAGTTCCAGGTTTTATAGACAGATGACTCTCAAATTTATCTTTTTCTAGGCCCTCTCCTTTGAACTCCAGCTTCATTTCCAACATCTCCCTTTGGCTATTTAACAGATGGCTGCAACTTAAAAGGTGCCAAATCGAACACCTCAATTCTATCATTCTTGCCATAATTTCCCGCACTTCAGAGAATGGCAACTCCATTCTACCTGCTGCTTGGCCAAAAGCCTTGGTGTTATCCTTGACTTTTCTCTTTCTCTCACACCCTTCATTCAAATCATTGGCAGATCCTGTTCATGCTACTTCAAAATACATCCATAATCTGACCACTTCTCTTCACCTCCACCATTACTGCACTAGACAAAGCCACAATCCATCTCTTACCTAGATTGTTACAATAACTTCTTGAACTTGTATCCTTGCTTCTCTGTCCTTGTCCCTTAGTCTCTTCATAGCAGCCAGAGGAGAAAGTCAGTTTATTGTATTCCTCTGCTCACAATCTCCCCAAAAGCATCTCATCTTACTCAGCATGAAAGCTAATGTCCTTACATAATCTAGTCCCACTGGGGGTAAAATAGACACTATCTCTAAACTAGAGTGGTAGATAGATGTTTATAAATATTCACAAAAATAAAAAAATTGAAAATTTTTAGAAGATGCAAGGGTACTTACTGTAAGAATGAGTTACTGGGATACTGGGATATCTATGCTATTTCAGGAGGCAGGGAATTTTTCCTTGAGGAAGTGAGGCTTGCGTCATGTTATGACACACTAGTAAAGTACAATACTTGTGGTAGCTAGTATGAAAAGTAGTGTGTGTCCCATTGGGGATGATGTGGAAAATTCCCTTTCATGAGGCAACACTACCTCCCTCCTCCAAGGCACACCCTGCCCATTTTAGCTATGGAAGTTGGTGCTGGAATTCAACTGTTCTGTCCAGGTTAGGCTTCTGCACAGTGAGAGGAAGCAGGTGACATGACCCTCCACCTACATTGGGAAACTCACTGCGGTCTCTTCCCGCCCTTCCTCTACAAGTGCCCTGTGCGTGTTTCATTCTCCCAACCTCTTCTCAGCCCCCCTGAGAGAAGATAGCTGTAGCTATTTTATATCTGTATAGTTCCAGAGAGTTCTTGGCATGCTCTAGACTGCCAAGTTGGAACCCCAGGAGCCAGTCTTCACTGCATGCCTAGCCCCTCAGAGACAAGTTCTCCTTGATAAAGTGGCATTTGCTGTCACAAAAGATCTTTGCTACTCCCTCTTTTCCCTGCAAAGGGCAGTGTTCTAGCCTCTGGAGGTGGGGCAGGGATAGCAGCAAATCTGCCTGGCTGCCTTTCTTTCATTCCTCCTCTCATCTCCCTGGTTCTTTTATTCTCCACTCTGGTTTTGCTGCCATGGTCAGTCATGCCTCAGGTTCCAAATTGTAGCCCTCCATATGCAAGTGTCCTTTCAGCCAGAACCCACACCAACTATCCCTATCTCAGCCTCCTAGTCTTCCTCCAATGAGCATATTAGGCTGGGTTGTTTAGGTGGTTTTCCTTATTGGAAGATTTGGGCAGTTTCATAAGGAAAGACAGAGGATAGGCTCTAACTCTGGGCCAGGGTGACCATAGGCACTCCAGTTGATTCCTTGTTGATATTCCCTCCAAAGAGCTGTGGGCCCACTGGTTGCTTCCATTGGTGGACTCAGTAAAGGATGCATCTACCAAGGACAGTCAGTCATGGATGTTTTTAGGGTCAGTACAGTCCAAGCCCAGAATGAGAAGATAGGAATTTCTTGGTGCTGGGGGTCACTGGTTCCATTTCTGGCAGAGGGGTCTTCAGTTTCCTCCTTCTCTGCCTTTAAAAATGCTGCAACCATCATTTTGACTTTATTGTGAGCCTCGGCTGACCTGGGACATAAATATTGCTCATTATGTTCATACTCTCACACAGTTTGCATTGCCTCTCAGTGAGCCCTCACTCTACATTTCAGACTGAGAGGCCTCTGACGGCCATCTGTGGGATGCAGGTGGAAGAGGGTTGGCATGTGACTCACCTCAGGTATGGCTGGGGGGCCAGAGGCAGGGGCCTCAGGGCCTGGGTAGTGCTGGGTGTAGGTCACAAACAGCAGAGTTGGTCCCAGCCCATTGCAAGGGTGCCCTTTGCCCTCAGATCAACCAATCTAGTTGGTTGGACTCTGGACACTGGGGTATGAGACAGGAGTGACATCATCAGAGGGGAAGGGGCTGAAAACTGGCAGAAATGAGAAATGCTTGAATGTGGCAGAGGTCACCGCTGAAGGAAGGACCACGAGAGCTTAGGGTTTGGAAGTGAGTGTTCGAGTGTTTGGGATCTGAGGAAGAGGGAGGGACTGGGAGGACAGTGAGGTGGTTGGAAGGCAGGAAGACTTCCTGGAGTGTTTGCACCGCTTCTTCCTATTTATTTTAACCACTCAATACTTGGTAGGCTGGAAATGTATGGACATTTGGATTATTACATGAGTACATTGGAAAATAAAAGAATCCCCACCCACTCCTTGGGAGTTACCATTATTAACTATTTGGTCTATTTCCTCCCATAGGTATAGATATGTATGTATGTGTTCATATATATGTATGTGTGTATTTATAGATGTATATGCATGTATGTGTGTATGTACATATATGTATGTATAAACATCCTTATACATAAACACTTTTATATATAATTTTTTTGTCATATAATAATATGTATACATGGTATCTTTTTAAAATCCCAAATAGCTCTCATCATACATATGTCAGGTAATGTGCTTTTCTCACTTAGTGGTATTGTTTAAGCATCTTGCCCTGATAGCGGTACTCTGGACCTATTTTATCTTTTACTGTTGCCCAATATTCCATCCTATGACTTCCTCCCTGTCAGTAGGTGTTTTCTTAGGTGGTTTCCAGTATATTGCTCACACAAAAAGAGGTGGCAATGAGCATTCACATACACATCTTTGTGCACTCACATGAGTATCTCTGAAGGGTACGTTCCTAGAAGTCTTCTAGAGTATAATTTTTCTTAAGTAATATTTTTATTTTTATTTTTTTTTCACCAAGGCAACTGCTCAATATGGAAAAGCTGAAAGACAAATAAAAGAACATAGAAAGCTGAAATCATCTATTGTTCCTCTGACACACTGTTTTGTAATGTGCCTTTTCACTTGATGAATTATCATGAACATTACTCTATGTCATTGATTAACCTTCAGACATGGACTTTGAGCCTTCTTTCAGCATAGGGGAAAACACTGCTACTGAGTCATACTTATATCCTCTCCCAGCATGCCTGATGTGCAGTCGATGCTCAATCACTGTTATTGCCAAAGAGGATTACCTGGATGATTTTAAAGTTCTTCCCACCTGTAAATGTCAACAAGGCTACCAAGGGGCCCTCAGCCAGGTACACATACAAGTAATGGGGGGAGAGGAAGGGCTGGTTGCTGGGAAGAGAGAGGTCAGAGTTCACAGAAAGAGAGCTGGGCAGGACATCCCAACCAGTAGGACAGAGTCCTGGTGTGTCCACATAGGTAAAAGGTGTTGATTAAAAACTTTTCCCAACTAAGCCAGTATAGCTCAGGGGTAGAGCATTTGACTGCAGATCAACAGGTCCCTGGTTCAAATCCAGGTGCCCCCTTACCTTATATGACTTTTAGTCCCTTACCTTATATGACTTTTAGTCTCACACAGGTGGGTTCTCCATTGTCTGGTTCTCCCCTAGGCCAGAACACCTAGAGAATGAAGCAGATAATACTCTTTGACCCATATAACTCCTTAGAAAGTACAGATCCAAACTAAGTTTAAAGATGCTCCCTATCTGTTCAGCTCCTCCGTGTTTCACTCAAGTGCAGGTGATGGGTAGACAGGAGCAGCAGTGTCCCTGCAAGCGGTGGGGGTAGCTGTTTAGACTGGGACTCCATGTCCCCAGATCCTAGAGCTCCTACTGGGATCCACTCCAGACTCTCAGACCTACCCCGGCTTGGGCCTGGGGGAAAGTAGGCTTCTGGGTGGCTCTGTGAGACATAGCATGGAGTGAGAGTAGAAAAGATGGTGAACTTAGCCTGACCCTCCTCTCTCTTTTCTCAGTGCAGACATGAGCTCTGGAAAGGGAAAGGAAGGTGGAATCACATTCTAAAGAGTGAAAATTTAAAAATAAGAACAGGTAAGAAGTATCTGTCCTTAAAATCTCCTCTCATTATTGTCTAATGAAGACTCTGACCTCTAATTATATCCAGACTTCCTTGACACTGAGCCCCCTGGTCAATCCATGAGGCCTGTTTCACTGCAGATGGAAGACACTCCTGCTCGCCATCCCCTTCTGTGTAACCCTCTGCTTACAGCCAGCAGTTCATGGCCAAGGACATCAGTGTAAAAGCTATGTCAGTAGATGACACTAAGGCCTGGGTTCCCCAGCTGGGCTTCCCATCACAGCATCTGCTAAGAGGTGGTGAGAGCTGAGTGCTTCCATGAAAATGAAGCTCACAGGCCCCAGGTCAGATCTCCTGAATTAGAACAGCTGGGAGTGGGGCCAAGGGACTCTATTTTTAACAAGCTTGAGGGATCATCCCAATGGAGAATCAGAACTGGGAACCACCAATTTAGTTTGGTGCCCATGTTACAGGCTTGAAAAGAAGCCATAATTAAGAAACGTGTCCATACACACACACCTGCTTAATAATAGGGTTGGAGCTGCTGTTGGGCTCTTTCCACTCGCCCAACCTGGGGCAGGCAGGACCTGGCCCACTGACTTCAGCTGCCTCACTCCCACAGCTGCTCCCTCACTAGGCAGGATGAGGTAGGCCCTCCCAGGAAATGCCCCAAATGGTTTCCACCCCACATCAGCTACTACATGACACAGGCTCACAGGACATAGGAATCTGAACCACAGACCACCTCACCTGCAGTCAGATGCTCTTTCCCTGAGCCAGGAGCCAACTTTCAACTGTTTCCCAACTGACACCATTTCATGACTGTGGCCTCCCCTGGGAGGGATTCCTCAGTCACTTACTCGTTTCTGTGTATCCTGGTCACCCCATGTCCTGACTGACTGACTCTCTCCTGGCCATAAGCTCCCTCCCCTTTCCCAGTGGCTCCTCTTCTGAGTGCCCAGAAGCCTCCTCTGTCTCTGGCTCATACACCAGCTTTGAAAATCACTTCTCACTGGACCACTCCCCTCCTTCCTTACATCCCCTCCTCTCCAGGCCCTAGTACTCTCTTTCCCTTCCACTCTCACACTTAGCCACCCAGTGGCCATAGGAGGACCAATGGCAAAAACTTTTTAGGAATGGGATTCAATTATTCTTATTACATAAGTAAGTTCAGTGTGATAAAAAGGAGGAGAAGGGAGAGGAGAGGAAAGAAAATATTGCTTAAAAAAAAGTCTCATGCCAAAGCCTTGCCTGTTTTTGAGTACATTATAGATTTTTAACAAATACTGTTGACTAAAAAATATCTAGATAATTTAAAAAACACAAATAAGAATCAGGAAGGAAATAAAATTAATTTTACTAGTAAAATAACACTGTTAATAGCTTAGTTTCCATTCTTCCAAACTTAAAAATATACAACCCTAGGCGAGGATCTAACTTTTGCTCGGGGGTTGTGTCAATGGCCAGCTACTTGGTTCACTCTCCTCAGTCATCATCCTACCTTAGGCTGCATTTCTCCTGTAGAAATAGCTGCTGTTCTATTCTGTAAAGATAAGAATTTTGGATTTAACAGCAGGCACAACCCTGAATTGGTCTTCCTTTTATAGCAAAATCACTGTAGTTAAAATATTGGTGGGTGTTTTCACACAGGGCTGGAAGACTATTTGGTAATCAAAATACTGAAGTATGTGTGTTTGCTTTATTTATATGTGTGTGCAAAGATGTATGTACATGGTTGGTCATTGCAGTGTTATTTGTTAAAATGGAAAAATAAGCTGCATATATGCACATTCTGTGTAGCAGCTAAGAATTCCACAGGGACAGACCCTTGGGATCAACACTCTAGACCTGCAGGCTATTAAGGCAGTCACTTCCACTCAGCACTTGGGATCCAGGGCAACTTTTAGCCTCTGCCACTAAGAACCTTCCATCTTCAATTCCAATTAGAAAACACATTTTTATGACAACATCTCTAAGCATTCCTGGTCTACAAAGATACGAGATTGAAATGGATTTCAAAGATGCTGATGCTCCAGTAAATAATGTATTTCTAAAGGTTATATTGATGGGGTTGTCTTCTAACCATTGTGTTGGTTGAAGCTATGGGGTTGGGGGATGGGTGGGGACAGGTCACACATAATAAGTACATTCTACCTTTTCAATCTCTTAAAGTCTTTAGATTTAGTCTTCTAGGATTTTCTGGCATCTCAATTTCATCTATCCTTCAACAACTTTGATGCCTGCTTTTAATCAACAAGTTAAGCAAACAATAAAAATAATCCCCAGTTGTTCAGGTAGGAAAGTGGGTCCAGAATTCAGCAGCGTTTAACACTCTATCATTCCTTCCCTGGTCAAATGCTGTCAAGAATTCACTTCCACACATACCCCAGATTTTTGCTGTTATAAATCAACAGACACTTGTGATTATTTTTGTGCATAAGCCTTCACTGCAAGGTGTGATTTTGTAACTTGTTCTCCAGGACATGATGGGATTTCCTCAAGCTATAGATCAAAAGAAAAAGATGGGTGGGGGCACAGTGAGAAGGGAGGCAAAGCGGAAATAGCGTCGGCAGGGGAGAGGGAGGGGCTTCATTATGGTGCAAAGGAGGTTCCAAAGACTTTGTGATTGTATATTTTGGGTTCTACAGATCTTGTGAATGCTCGTGACAATTCTTGGGAGTGTCAATTTCCGCATCAGAACCCTAAATTTTCACATGGGGGAAGCTGTGAATTAAATTGGCTTTGTGATTCAGCAATCTTTCACTGCCTTTGGTTGTCTGCTACGTCACATGGCTGCTGGAGAAAAGAGGTTTTAGTTCACCACCTGGTTCCAATTCAATGACAACAAGCAAATGGGTATCTAGAACCCTTGTACCGTGGGCATTGTATTGCAGATGACCGCCAGCAATAATTTACTTAGATGTTGTGCCAGTGTGAGTTATATGCTAGATACCCAGAACTGAAGAACTAATTGGATTTCCTCTAACTCTTGCCTTAACAAGCCTGGATAATTAATACTATTTACATGAGGATCTGTTGCCTGAAACCCACTCCTAATGCCAATTTATGTACCAGATAGGAAAGGTGGGTGCAAAAACAGAAATGAACTTTGGCTACCTGAAACAGGTAAGGCTATCAATCCTTGTCAGGTAGTTCACTGAAGGGAAGGCTGGAGAAATAGGCTTAGAAATAGTGCAGAGTCCAAGGGGAACTAAGCAGCCAGAATTTACAAGGTCACAGGGAGCGCCCTCTACCCCGGCCCCCGTCTGTGAAGAAGTGTCTTCTGCCAGAGCCAATGTCAGAGCTATGCTACCACCAGAAGCAAGTCTGAATCCCTCCTTCTTCTGGGTTTCTCTCCCTTGATGTCCAAAGTCTGAGTGCCTAAGCTTGGGTATGTGTCTCTCACTGCCAGACAGTGGGAGACTGACTACCTGGCATTTTGGCTTATGTAGGAAGAAATTAGGATAATGCTTTCAAGTAAAATTCATGTAATTGCAGATTTCCAAAATGTGAAGAAGGTTCAGGTGCTTGGCAGTCAAGAAAAGAGAAACACAATGTCCCCCACAGTCCACATAAATGGGGAC
Organism: Lyroderma lyra; assembly: GCA_004026885.1. Classification (NCBI taxonomy): domain Eukaryota; kingdom Metazoa; phylum Chordata; class Mammalia; order Chiroptera; family Megadermatidae; genus Lyroderma; species Lyroderma lyra. The sequence continues at coordinate 109,093 of PVJL010005187.1, forward strand.
ATGGACTATGGAAATTATCTGGGGCTGCAGGAGAACAGAGAAGCCTTCCTGTACATCTGAACTGTACACACGTCTGTTATCAAGGAACTCAGCAGGTGAGAGGAAACTGAAATCCCAACACTTGGAGCCTGGACTTGAACCTGGGATGGTGTCACCTGCTTTCCTGAGGAAGACAAATGAATCTAGTCTAATGAGCATTTTTTGCATTCTGGATGAAATCCAGAACTTCAACACTAAGACCTCTGCTTGCTCGTTTGGTATGCCACTTGATAGACAGTGCCGCTGTAAATGACCCCACCTATCATCCTGCTCCATTTTCCGTGGGCCCCCACCTCTACACCCCAGGCAGTCACCTATGCCTATAGCCTTACTGGGTGAAACAATGCTAAATCGGCTTTCTAGGGGAAAGAATAAACAATCAGCAGAGTTTTATTTGTAGTGTTTGCCAATTTCCATGGTGTAAATACTCTCACCATGGACAATTTCAAACTACCAGTGGTTTAACATTGGTTGGACACAGCTGAGGGCACCAGCTTTGAAATTCATCCATATCTATAGCTGGAAGTGCTTTTAGAATCATTTTGAATAGTGGTGCCCATAAACCTTGGCTGTCTCTCATAACCTTTGGAGGCTAGGAAAGATTAACAAGCAACTGTGCCTGTCAGATGTAGTATGTCAGGATCCCTGGGGGATCTGAACTTTTAACAACTTCTCAAATAATATCAATGCATAATCAGGTTTGAGAAACACTGCCTGGTCTCTTCTCCATAGATCTGGCTGAATGATCTCACTGCTAGGACCCTCTTTTGGTTCTTCCCCACCGACTCCTCTCTTAGGCACCCCAAAGCCTCTTCTCTCCACTATCCTGCAGTCTCCTTAAATTCCTGGCTGAAGGCACCGGCTCATTAAACCTTAGCTTATAGTTGGCGTAGAAGCTCCATCCTTCCCATGTGGTATCTACTCTAATGTCCTTCAGGACCCTGTCTCCCCCACAGTCTCCTCCTGGGCTCCACTAGACAGACATAGGCTTGTGCTCGCATTTCCTGCTGTGTGCTCTTCCTCCCTTCGCTCATGGCCTGGTCCTTGGTTTTGATAGGATTCTCTGGGGATGAGGCTGATTGCAGGGGAGGCTGTCAGCTCTGATGGTCATGGTGGCTAAACAGGGCAAGGTAAGGGATGTAGCATTTTCAGGAGTATTTTGGTGTTCCCCCAAATACTGGACCACCAGAAGTTTCACAGAGGCAGTAGACTACCAATAATCCTTAAAATATGTGGGTATTTGCCTTTCCCCAGTTCAGACTTTCCAGGTAAGTGGCTGAAGAACCCTTTGGGAAATCTACTAAGAGGAAGATACATAGTTGAATATTTTGGTAGAGTCGTTTTCTCAAGCTTACTTAGGTTTCCCTTTCAAGGCATGCAGGGTCTGTGAATTGATTCAGATCTAAGAGCTGGGTGAGAGGTCAGGAATTTCTATTGGACTAGCTGTTGTGTTAGCTCATTTCTGCAAATCAAGTAGGACCAGGGTGGGCTTCCCATTCTCAGTCACCAAGACCTCATGACCAATCAATCACAGCCAAATCTGTGTGGCATGAACCACATAGAGTAACCCCTAAACTTGTATGGGGGGTACAGAAACACACTGAAATCTGACACCCTAGGATCCTCCTGTTCCTACTGAAATAGGGAATCCCTTTCCACTATAATGTCTCTGGCTAGCATCCCTATCCATGGAGAAAAGCTACTAAAATGCTTTTCAAAGGTGTAGAAGCCACACACACAAGCAGTTTTCAAGACCTTGGTGAAGGGAATCATTGTTGGTTAGATGGGTAAGTCACACATGATACATCTTCTCTAGCATTTGCATTCCTATCTCCTGTTGTCTATATAGATTCTTTCTACATCACATCAAGGGATCATTATGACTGAAAATGTTCTTAAAATTGGCCTCCTGTGAATCCTGATTCAAGTCAACAACTGAGCAACTAGGTTTATCCCAGTTGGTCTAGCTATGATTTTTTTTTTTTTTTTGGATGGAGCGGGGATCCATCCCAGGTTGCGATGGTGAGAGCATGGAAGCCTAGCCACTACACCACCAGGGAACCCCCCTTAGCTATGATATTTTAAATAAAATGTTAATTGGGTATACACATAAAAATAAATTCAGACTTACTTAAAATTATACTTTTTCTACTTCACAAAATACTTTAAGAATCCATATCAACATTGTATTTCTGGATTTTTCTTGATATAAATTAGCCAGTTTGAAATTATTTTGTTGTGTGAGTCTTCACCTTCTATCAGTTGGTGCCCAGAGTCAGCTGAGATCTTTCTGTCACTCTAGATCAAGAAACAGTGAGGGGTGAGACAATTACATGGGTAGGGAAATGGTTCGGGGCAGAGCATATGATTGAATATTGAGTAATCCTTGGCTCAGGTGTCACTTGTTGGCACACACTCGGTCCTATTTCTGTGCTGCAGTGACCATAAATCTCTCTGATTTCCTTCATCATTTTTCTGTAGATTGCATCCTTCTTTCAGGTTACTTCTTCCATCTGACATATGGGAGGATTTCACAAATGGTAGAGGGGGAAGAAGAGGAGAGATAAAGGGGGACATTCATCTTTTGCCCAGAGGGTTTAGCACAGAGGCCTTTAAACATAAACGTGGATTTTAGTTGTGACTTGGTCATTAATCGGGTATGTTTTGCTTGGGCATGATTTTAATTACTGACATTTCCCTGCCCCGATCTATACCAGGAAGGGCACAGATTAAATCAATATCTCCAAAAATGTGATTCAGAATCATTGGTAGCTTGTTAGAAGCAAACATTGTCCCATGTCCCCTTCCCAGAGAGTCTGGTTTAGGGGTTCTCAAGTGGGGCCCAAGAATTTTACTTTTTACACTGCTCAACCCATCCCCAACCTCAAAGGCTCTGTTGAGTCCTGATCTTCCAGGTGAGTCTGAAAGATGTTCTAGCTGCATACCTCCATGATTTCAATGCCAGTGCCTCAGCCAGGGACTGAGGGAAGGAAGGATGCCTGTTGTAAGTAGAGGTGACAGTCAAGTTTGTAGAGATGGGGACGTGTGGAGTAGGCATAGTAGGAAGGGCATTAGTTTGCAGTGTATGATGGCAGAGCACTAGCAAGAACACATTCTAAGGTGGTGACAACCAAGGTGTGGCTCTACAGGTTTAGAGTGCTTATTAGAGCCAACTAGACAGATGGGGGTATAGCTCAGGGGCAGAGCATTTGACTGCAGATCAAGAGGTCCCCGGTTCAAATCCGGGTGCCCCCTGTCTCACCTCATTTTATCCCCCTCTGAACACTTCATTCTCCTCCCAGCCTTGCCCACCTCAGTGATTCAGCCTGCAAGGAGGAGAGAGAAGAGGCAGGTCAGGTTTTCACCAAAAAGCCTCCCCTGACACCTGCAGCTCTAGTCAGGATAAAGCCACTTTCTCCAAGGTTGAGTCACTTCTCGTAGGTCTGGTGGTGAACACTTACTCTTTTTTTTTTTTTCTTTTCTTTGTCCAGCATCTAAACCCTCTGAACTCCATTTTGGGAATTTACAATTGTCTCAGTCTTGGTGGAAGGCAGGGGTTTCTGTCTCTACTTAAGGAAAACTAAAATGCCAGATAAATCTTCCCCTTGAATTTTGGGGAAATCTCTCTCTCTCTCTCTCTCTGGAAATGTGGATTGGTAATCTGGACTTACTGGACCTGAAGATAATGAAAATCTAGGTCATTTGGGGGATGCTAATCTAGGAGACCATATCATATAGTAGAAAAAGTTGAATGAAATTTTGTTGGCAGTGCCCTAGGGATCAAGTTGAGTTTCTATGGAATACTAGAAGTGGCTTCAGG